>WNWK01032847.1:0-21596 GCA_009830355.1 Cherax destructor
CTAATAACATGTTTATTTTTCCACTATAATCTACCTTGTCCATAATTACTATCGCATTTGCTTTGTCTGTTTCATAAGTGAAGTCCAGGATAGTTCCTTAATTCATGGTATAGCTTAGCAAATCTTTGAGGACAAGTGTGTGTGTGTGTGTGTGTGTGTGTGTGTGTGTGTGTGTGTGTGTACTCACATAATTGTACTCACCTAATTGTGGTTACAGGGGTCGAGACTTAGCTCCTGGCCCCACCTCTTCACTGACCGCTGCTAGGTCCTCTCTCCCCTGCTCCATGAGCTTTATCATACCATCATACCTCGTCTTAAAGCTATGTATGGTTCCTGCCTCCACTACATCACTTGCTAGACTGTTCCACTTTCTGACTGAAAAATACTTTTAACATCCCTTTGACTCGTCTGAGTTTTCAACTTCCAATTGTGGCCCTTTGTTCTGTGTCCCTCTCTGGAACATTCTGTCTCTGTCCACCTTATCTATTCCACGCAGTATTTTGTATGTCGTTATCATGTCTCCCCTAACCCTCCTGTCCTCCAGTGTCGTCAGGCCGATTTCCCCTAACTTTTCTTCATAGGACATTTCCCTTAGCTCCGAACAACCTTGTTGCAAACCTTGCACTTTCTCTAATTTCTTGACGTGCTTGACCAGGTGTGGGTTCCAAACTGGTGCTGCATACTCCAATATGGGCCTGACGTACACAGTGTACAGTGTCTTGAACGATTCCTTACTAAGGTATCGGAACGCTATTCTCAGGTTTGCCAGGCGCCCATATGCTGCAGCAGTTATCTGGTTGATGAGTGCTTCGGGAGACGTGGTTGGTGTTATACTCACCCCAAGATCTTTCTCTTGAGTGAGGTTTGCAGTCTTTGGCCACCTAGACTATACTCTGTCTGCGGTCTTCTTTGCCCTTCCCGATCTTCATGATTTTGCATTTGGCGGGTTAAATTCGAGAAGCCAGTTGCTGGACCAGGTGTCCAGCCTGTCCAGGTCTCTTTGTAGTCCTGCCAGATCCTCATCTGATTTAATTCTCCTCATTAACTTCACATCATCTGCAAACAGGGACACTTGTGTGTGTGTGCATATGTGTTTGTTTTCGTTGTCGTTTATTATTTATAAGATTTAATTAATCCTGCATATTTTCCAAAGCAAATATTATGAACCATGATACAAGATCTCAGTATCAATTATTGATATTTTTGTTTCCAGGAATGATCCGGGACGTGAGTGGCAGCTACGCCGTCACTATGTGGGCGTTGGCAGGGCTGCCCACAGTCACCTTCATTCTCTGGATCTTCATGCCGGCTGCCGTCCGCTATGACCGCTCGAAATCCAATAATATCTAATTAATAAAACATAATTACGACAATTTTATTTTTTTAGTAAATATAGATATCCTGTTAGTCTAAATTTGCTTTCAAAATCTAAGATTAAAATGCGTTTAAAAAAATAAATAAAAAATTAAAATATAAATCACATTTCTATTTACAAACAGATTAGATACGAAACCTTTTAGTAAATAGAGATTTTATATTAGTAAGTTATACACTTCCACCAAGAGAATTAATGCCATAAGAAATTTCTACTCTTTCAGTGTACAAACAAAGGTCAATACAGGAAACCTGTAGAAGAATAACTTTATCAGCTTTTTGTACACAAACAGGACGAGGAAGATAAACCATTTAAAATATACTGCATGTACAGGAAATGTTATTGATACAAGTATACTAGGATCTTAAGGTAAGAGCTCGCAGGAGTGCTGGCAGTGCTGGCAGTGCTGGCAGTGTGCCATACTGATAATGCCAAGCAAACTAGAATGGGATTTTACCAGAACACCGGCCAGTTTGTGAGAAGCGATTCTTACAAACTGTAAGTAAACACTATAATTTACTCCACATCCAGGTTACTTACCAGTTATATGACCCGAGAATAATGCAGGTGTGTACATCTTGTGTAGTATATCTGAACTATATGTGAGTGATACGGCAACTTATCTGTACACACCTGTACATGAACATGCTTGTTGCACCAGCAACACTGACAACATCGGTGTTTTACATTGTAACACTTCACTCCACACTTCACTTCACTCCACACAGTTGGTGGGACCCCTGACTCACATACCACAGACATGATCACTTGGAACCTGGGAAGTACCCAGTTGGTGGGACCCCTGACTCACATACCACAGACATGATCACTTGGAACCTGGGAAGTACCCAGTTGGTGGGACCCCTGACTCACATACCACAGGCACGATCACTTGGAAGCAGCTGGGTAGTATCCTGCTTGCGGGGCCTCGACTCACTACACAGCACAGTTCTGGAGACAACAACTGCTCTCCCCACTAAATATTTATATTCTTGCCATATATTCTATATAGACTTGCAAACGCTAGGTCTCTTAAACATGGTCTTAATAAAGGTTTATCTTCCACCATAGTGCCTTTGTTTATCACCATGTTGATCTGCAGTTTCTTGATCTCTTTAAATAATAAACATCTATAAAGCCAAATATACAGAGACTCTATGAGATCTGATGACTCGTAGAGCACCTAGGTAGTTTTATTTGACCTATTTCTCTCATTATATATATATATATATATATATATATATATATATATATATATATATATATATATATATATATATATATATATATATATATATATATATAATGCGACTACCAAGGACTCGAACCCATGTTGTTTGGTCCGCCTGGTGAGTGTCATGTGGTTTTCGCTCATCATGAGGCGGGCCAAAACAACATGGGTTCGATTCCTTGGCTAGTCGCAGTGTTGTTATTTATCAATGCCACTTGTTCGTGGTTACAATAATATAAAATACTGTTCGTTGAGGCTAGTATACCAGACGGGAGTAGAATGAAATTAGCTCAGAGGCACCCACACCACCGCATGTCCTCGGATTCTTGTAGGATTTGGTGGTCCTGTGGGTTAGAGCTTCATGTGGTTTTTGCTCACCATGAGGCGGGCCAAACAACTTGGGTTCGAGTCCTTGGCTAGTCACAGTGGTGATATTGATCAATACCACTCGTTCGTGGGTACAATAATATATAATATATACATACATATATATATATATATATATATATATATATATATATATATATATATATATATATATATATATATATATATATATATATATATTATATATATATATATATATATATATATATATATATATATATATATATATATATATATATATATTTATTGTACCCACAAACGAGTGGTATTGATAAAAACACAACTGTGACTCGAACTATATATATATATATATATATATATATATATATATATATATATATATATATATATATATATATGTGTTACAGTGTTGTGTATTACACTCATCTGTTACGAAATATATTAAAACACTATTGTTTAGCGTGTGCTGTTGAATATACCATAACATACGTAGATTTATGTGTGTGTGTGTGTTTGTGTTGGGGTGACTGTTGTTTATTATGTATGACAAAAGTATTTGTTGCCATATAATAGGTTATGCAGGCAGAATAATAAATTATATTTTAGTAACAATAATATGAAAATTGTTGACATCAATGAATTTAGCACACACTATATATATATATATATATATATATATATATATATATATATATATATATATATATATATATATATTTCTTTCTTTCTTTCAACACGTCGGCCGTTTCCACCGAGGCGGGGTGGCCCAAAAGGAAAAACGAAAGTTTCTCCTATTACATTTAGTAATATACAGGAGAAGGGGTTACTAGCCCTTGCTCCCAGCATTTTAGTCGCCTCTTACGACACGCATGGCTTACGGAGGAAGAATTCTATTCCACTTCCCCATGGAGATAAGAGAAATAAGAACAAGAACTAGTAAAAAATTAGAAGAAAACCAGAGGGTGAGTATATATATTGCTTGTACATGAATGTGTAGTGTGATCTAAGTGTTAGTAGAAGTAGCAAGACGTACCTGAAATCTTGCATGTTTATGAGACAGAAAAAAGACACCAGCAATCCTACCATCATGTAAAACAATTACAGGCTTTCGTTTACACTCATTGGCAGGACGGTAGTACCTCTGGACAGTTGCTGTCTACCAACCTACTACCTAGATATATATATATATATAAATATATATATATATATATATATATATAAAGTAGTAGGTTGGTAGTCATCAACCACCCAGGAGGTACTACGTCCTGCCAAGTGAGTAAAACATGCAAGATTTCAGGTACGTCTTGCTACTTCTACTTACACTTAGGTCACACTACGCAAACATGTACACGTTTATGTATACACACTCATCTGAGTTTTCTTTGATTTTATCTTAATAGTTCTTGTTCTTATTGCTTTTCCTTTCATATATATGGGGAAGTGGAATAAGAATCTTTCCTCCGTAAGCCATGCGTGTTGTAAAGTCAACTAAAATGCCGGGAACAATGGGCTAGTAACCCTTTTTCTGTATAGCTTACTAAAAGAAAAATAAGAAAACCGTCAAAGTGGGATGTTTGAATGTGCGTGGATGTTGTGCGAATGATAAGAAAGAGATGATTGTAGATGTTATGAATGAAAAGAAGCTGGATGTCCTGGCTTTAAGTGAGACAAAGATGAAGGGGGTAGGAGAGTTTCAGTGGGGAGAAAAAAATGGGATTAGGTCAGGGGTTTCAAATAAAGTTTTTTTTTTTTTATATTTTATTAATCAAAACAGTGGTAATACAAAAAAGAAACATGACGGTACAACACCAAGTACCTCATAATTCAAAACAATATAATTATCTTGAGACTAATGTATAAAAATAACCTAAGGATGTCATCAAACTAAACAGAAAAGAAACCACCTAAATATGTAAGTGCCATGTAGCGGACACTTACCCTACAGAAATATGAACACATTGGACAATATGTACAGAAACATTGAACACAGCTACCTACATAATAAATCAAAACAATACAATACTTGTGGCATATTTACATCAACCTTACAAATATAACATCGTTCATAATTTGTATATATAATTATACTATGGCGTCAAACCATGTTAATACCACATCAAGGACATCAAAAATGCTAAAGATACTAATCACAATTAAGACTAACGATATACGGTTCACAGCTTTCACCATCAACCTAAATAGAAGACTAAACCTAACAATGTAAGTGCCGTGATGCTTTACCCTACACCGTATACAATCTACAAATTAAACATGTTATGGCACACCTGTAACCTGTCGTCCTATGGACTGAGACACGCACATTCACGCCAATTCACACTGAGGCCAAAATAGCACAAAACACGCACTTGAGTACAAAAACACCCAACCTTACCCTAAACACCTTTCTTCCCTAATACTCCAACCTATAACTATTAAGCCAGTAATTACGTGCGACCAACAAAAGTACAACACAATGATCATTCTAAGTCGCATAAGTCCAAGACCTGATTAGACATGTGATTGCAAAACTTGCATCATCACCACACAATACAATATATGTCCACCTGTCCTCCTACCACTGTCTGCTGGACGACACGTGTTGACGCCCTATCAGGTGACACCGGAGAGAAAGTACATAACCCTAGCCATGTCACCCGCCGTAACCCCCCTGTCCAGACACTCCTGACCATACCCCCCCCTTTTTCGACCAGCCCTTTAATGAGGTACCTCCCCCCTCCCCCCTCACTCCCCCAACAGAATACTTATAGTCAATTCCCTATAACCCTGAGAGAAAGCTTTACACCATGTCCCCGCATATATTACCTGATTTCTACACTTAGACCTATATATACCTGCTGCCAACGCTCGGATACGCTGTGCTCCGGGAGCCTCCCGCATTACCCCACAAAATATGTATATACTCGACCACCAAGTAAACTACCGCCCTACCAACGTCCTCTGGAAAAGCCCCCACGTCCAAACACAAAGCCCTCAGGGTCATCAAGCCCCCCGCTCCCACCCTCCTCAATACCCCACTAAACCACTCTCTGACCCCCACCAACGTATCACAGAAATACAGAGTATGATACGCCGTGTCCAGGACCCCACATGATCCACACAACCCATCCCTAATAATTCCCATTCTAAACAACTGTGCACGCGTCGCTAAAATACCCAATAAAAACCTATATCCTGTTTCACGCACTCTTGGTGGTATTCGCAACTTCTTCATCCAACGCCACGTTAACCTCCAATTATACATAGGATAAATACCTGCACCCTGCACCACACATCCCCTCCCCCCACTCTATCCAACACACCTACTTAAACCCTCCCAGGCTCCCTAACAACAAGGAGGAACCTCAACATAGCCTCACATCTCAACAGATCCCTACCCCGCCACCACCTACGTACCTCCTGCATGACCCCATTCACCCTCCTGCCCCCTGTACCCACACCTACCACATATTCTTGCTTAACAAAAATACTTTGAAGCCTGTTACGTAGAGGTATCAACCCCAACCCCAACCCAGTAGTCACCATCTCCCTACCTAACCAATGCCTCCCATGACTCCAAATATAAGGAAAAACTTTCCCAAGCAATCTCTCTACATCACACTCCCGGAGAGGATATACAGCAGCAACAAACCATATTTTGCTATATACTAAAACATTTACCACCACCGCCCATTGCAACAGTGTTACTTCTGTAGACCTAATGCCTCCCAACCTATCTATAGCTCTGTCCACCACCGCCACCGAATTCAATTCTCTTGCCAATTCCCTATCATGACTGAATATCACCCCGCAAATTTTAATCCTATCGACGAACTTCCAACCGCCCCTACTGTCCAACGTCCCTCCCACCCATGCACCTACTTCCAACAAACTTGACTTACCCCTATTCACCCTCATACCTGTCGCTTCCCCAAAAATACCCACAATCCTATTCACATGTAATAAGCCCTCACTACTACCCACCAGGACGGTTGTATCATCGACATATCCCACTATGCCCGACTCACAACCCCTACCCACCTCCCCATCCCAAACCCCTTCCCTAACCAGTCTATAGAAAGGGTCCTGCATACACCCAAACAGAATTTGCGACAGAGGACAACCCTGCCGCAAACCCCTTTCATAACTCACCTGAACCCCCAACTTCCCATTTACCTGGACCCTTGCCAAAGCCCGGTCATATAAAGTCCTAACCCACCCCACGATTTCTTCCCCAAACCCCAACCCCAACAAAACCCCAAACAAAAATTCCCTATCTACGCTATCATATGCAGTCTCCCAATCTAAACCTAGCACCCTCCTCCCCTCTTGTTATCCACAAACTCCCTAATCCTTCTATGCCCAGTCCTTATGCTTCGCCCCGGCACACCATGTTGCCCATCATCTAAAACCTTCTCCAACACCCTCTTTATTCGATTCGCCAGAATTTTCGCAAAGATCTTATAATCCGAGCATAACAACGTTATAGCTCTATAGCCCTTCATCCTATCACCGTTCTTCCCCTTCGGTACCATCACTACCACCCCTGTCCTTTGCTCTTCCTCCATATATCCCCTATCCTTCATTTGATTAAAGATCTTCACTAAAACATCCTTTAACACCTCCCAATGTAACACATAAAAATCTCCCGGTAAACCATCCACCCCAGGTGCCTTTCCTAACCTTAATCCCTGCACTGCCTCTGATATACGTCCTCCTAACCCCTTCCTATCCTCCTCCCCCAGACGTTCCTGTATCCCCTCCAAAATGATCCTTCGACTTGCCTCACTCCCAACCACTCTCCTAAACTTTTGCTGAAACCAACATCCCGCATACCTACACATGCCATCAGTTGTACTTAACACCTGCCCTTTCTGATACCCTCCCAGGTCTTCTTCAACCTTCAACGACGAGATAATCATACCCTTCCTCCTTTTCCTAAACCTCCTCAAAACAGTGCCCGAGGGCCTATCTCCCCATAAAACCTCATCCAATTGACACCTGACCCTGACCGCATGAAATCTATCATTTTGTATGTCCCTTAACCTCCCACGTAGCATACTAATTTCTGCCTGATGCCCCCTCCTCCCCTCCCTACATAACAAGACCTAAGCTGACTTTCTAAATAACGTTGCAAACCATACCTATAACCCGCCTCCTCCACTCCGGCCCTCCTATAATAATCCCTCACCGCCTCCTTCGCCTGTGAAGACCACCACCTCACCTCATCCCTCATCCCTCTGCCCCTTCCCCACACCCTCCCCCACCAGTCCGCAAAAGCATCCCTATCCCCATCCCTCTGTAACAAACGAACATTCAATTTCCAATGACCTGGATATATCTTGACAGCCCCAACCCAGCTCAACACCGCCACTACACCACGGTGATCAGAGAACCCAACATCGAGAAGACGCACGTCTCCTACACTTATACCTGACGCTACATAAACCCTATCTAGTCGTGCCGCATATCCTCTCCTAAAAAAAGTATGCTCCACCAAAGCATCCCTTCCCACAACCACATCCTTGACTCCCACCGCCCCCAACACTTCCCTCAAAACTGCCAGTTCACATCCCGAGCCTCGAGGCTCTACATCACGCTTCCGGATAATACAGTTCCAATCACCAGCTATTATTACCACCTCAGGCAAGCCCCTTAAAGCATAAACTAAAAAAACACGCACAAAAGCTTCCTTCACACTCCTTACATTGGTAGCAGGCATATAAACCCCAATAAAACTAACAGGTATGTCTCCCCATACCCCATCAACCCTCACAATCCTCCCATCCCCCACCTCCTCCCAAGACCTGATACTAAAAGGGCTGGTCTCCCTAATTCCCACCAACACCCCACCCTTGAGATTCACTGTACTCCCCGTGTATAAAGTATAACCCTTTAGCAACAATTCCCTACCACACTTAAAATTGTGTTCCTGTAAGAAACATACGTCAATCCCCTCTCTCCTTAAAGTTGCTTCCACCCATAATCGTTTAACCTCTGCCCGAAGGCCATTAACGTTCATACAGAGACACTTGAAGGTTTCATTGGAGGCTTCCCACGATGCTTCACCAATCTAGACCCACCTAGCTTCATCACTAGTCCTCCCCCACCATTACCCCTCCCTCTCCGCCCGTGACTTTACCCTTAACCCCGCCTTTCCCGCCCTTAGCCACATCCGCCCATAATTTCTTGCCGGTTCTCTGAGCTGGCGTCAACACATCATCCTCCACTGATCCACTGGATCTCTTGCGGGATCCCTCCACTACCTCCATGACCTCACCTGCTGCCTCACCACTCACATCCGACACGCCCCTATGTACCTCAGCCTCAACCACACACACCTGCACCTGATCATCCATACCATCACCTGCCTCCATAATTACACGCCCATTCAGCATTTCACCTGGCCTTGCCACCATCTCCGGTAAGGTACCCTCCACATAGTCGTCTGCCACCGGCGCCGGGCTATCTAGCATCTTCTGCAAATCTTCCAAGAGAGGTCCAGATAAGTCAACCAATACGTCATCCTCCCTCCGCACCTCACGATCCAGGGAACCACGATCCTCATCCGGCTGCGTCACTGGTGGCAGTGATACAACCACCTCCACCTCTTCCTCCACGACGTCACTCCACTTGCCAGTACTAATCAGCTCACCCATAGCTGCTGGCTCCTGTTGATGTACAGCCTCATCCTGCAATGTCGTCTCCCCTTGTTCCTGCATCGTGGCACCATGTTGTCGCTGGGTTGGTATCCCCCGTCGGTCACACGCCAGTGCTATATGCCCCGGTTGCCCACATAGCCTACACGTTCGCACCTGCCCCACGTACGTAACATAGACTTGTGTACGGAATTCCGGCAGGAGAACATATGAAGGTATTGGTCTCCTCAATGTCATCTTGAGACTGACCGACCCTTCCGGCATACCAGCATAGGCCCCCTGGGTCCACCTCCCGATGTTAGCGGCATGTATCACTCCATATGCCTGAAAGACCCTCTTCACATCAACAGCATCGGCCTCAAATGGCAAATTACGTACTCTAATCCAAACATACGTAGCCGACACGTCCCGTAACCTCACCTCCAAGCCTTCACTAACGACCATTCGCTTGTCCTGGTAAGCGTCAACCACTCGTTCATATGCTCCACTGGTCACAAATTTCACAAATACCCTAGAGGCACCATTTAGCGCTACTCCATATAAATCTTCCGTGGGTATTCCATAAGCGTCCCGAATTATGGCAGGCAATAATACTTCTGCATTGGACGGGTAGATAGCTCCCACCAGCACTTCAATACACACAGTGTTTATCCGCCTCCGGTACGTCGCCGCCATATTGAAACTAAAGGTTGTGGCCACTGTCCACCAGAGACCCTTGCCAGCACACCTGCTCACGACCAAGGTCGGGCAGCGAATAATAGAGTTAGAGCTAAAGAAGGAGTGACAATAATGTTGAATAATCAGTTATGGCAGGTAAAGAGGGAATATAAATGTATAAATTCAAGGATTATGTGGAGTAAAATAAAGGTTGGATGTGAAAAGTGGGTTATAGTAAGTGTTTATGCACCTGGAGAAGAGAGAAGTGTAGAGGAGAGAGAGAGATTTTGGGAAATGTTGAGTGAGTGTATGGGGAGCTTTGAACCAAGTGAGAGAGTAATTGTGGTTGGAGATCTTAATGCTAAAGTGGGTAAAAATGTTGTGGAGGGAGTAGTAGGTAAATTTGGGGTGCCAGGGGTAAATGTAAATGGGGAACCATTAATTGAGCTATGTGTAGAAAGAGGTTTGGTAATAAGTAATACATATTTTATGAAAAAGAGGATAAATAAATATACAAGGTATGATATAGCACGTAAGGAAAGTAGTTTGCTGGATTATGTATTGGTGGATAAAAGGTTGATGGGTAGGCTTCAGGATATACATGTTTATAGAGGGGCAATAGATATATCGGATCATTATTTAGTTGTAGCTACAGTTAGAGTTAAAGGTTGATGGGACAAAAATAAAATGGGAACAGCAAGTAAGAGAGAGGTAAAAGTGTATAAACTAAGGGAGGAGGAAGTTAGGGTGAGATATAAGCAACTATTGGCAGAAAGGTGGGCTAGTGCAAGTATGAGTAGTGGGGGTTGAAGAGAGTTGGGATAGTTTTAAAATGCAGTATTAGAATGTGGGGCAGAAGTTTGTGGCTATAGGAGGGTGGGTGCAGGAGGAAAGAGGAGTGAGTGGTGGAATGAAGAAGTAAAGGGTGTGATAAAAGAGAAAAAGGTAGCTTATGAGAGGTTTTTACAAAACAGAAGTGTTAATAGAAGAGCAGAGTATATGGAGAGGAAAAGAAAGGTGAAGAGAGTGGTGAGAGAGTGCAAAAGAAGAGCGGATGAAAGAATGGGAGAGGCTCTGTCAAGAAATTTTCCTGAAAACAAGAAAAATTTTTGGAGTGAGATAAACAAGGTAAGAGAGCCTAGGGAACGAATGGATTTGTCAGTTAAAAACAGAGTAGGGGAGTTAGTAGATGGGGAGCTGGAGGTATTGGGTAGATGGCGGGAATATTTTGAGGAACTTTTAAATGTCGATGAAAAAAGAGAGGCGGTAATTTCATGTACTGGCCAGGAAGGTACAACATCGTTTAGGAGTGAAGAAGAGCAGGATGTGAGTGTGGGGGAGGTGCGTGAGGCATTACGTAGAATGAAAGGGGGTAAAGCAGCTGGAACTGACGGGATCATGACAGAAATGTTAAAAGCAGGGGGGGATATAGTGCTGGAGTGGTTGGTATTTTTGTTTAATATATGTATGAAAGAGAGGAAGGTACCTAGAGATTGGCAGAGAGCATGTATAGTTCCTTTATATAAAGGGAAGGGGGATAAAAGAGAGTGTAAGAATTATAGGGGAATAAGTTTACTGAGTATACCAGGTAAAGTGTATGAACATAAGAACATAAGAAAGGAGGAACACTGCAGCAGGCCTGTTGGCCCATACTAGGCAGGTCCTTCACAATCCGTCTCACTAACAGAATATTTGCTCAACCCAATTTTCAATGCTACCCAAGAAATAAGCTTTGACAATTCTACCCACTCATGCGCGAGTCCCACTCAAATCCAACCCCTCTCACTCATGAATTTATCCAACCTAAATTTGAAACTACCCAAGGTCCTAGCTTCAATAACCCTACTAGGCAGACTGTTCCACTCATCAACTACCCTATTTCCAAACCAATACTTTCCTATATCCTTTCTAAATCTAAACTTATCTAACTTGAATCCATTATTGCGGGTTCTCTCTTGGAGAGATATCCTCAAGACCTTATTTATATCCCCTTTGTTAATACCCATTTTCCACTTGTATACCTCGATCATGTCTCCCCTCATTCTACGTCTTACAAGTGAATGTAATTTTAGGGTCTTCAATCTTTCTTCGTAAGGAAGATTTCTAATGCTATGTATTAATTTAGTCATTCTACGCTCAATGTTTTCTAACGAATTTATGTCCATTCTCTAATATGGAGACCAAAACTGAGCTGCGTAATCTAGGTGAGGCCTTACTAATGATGTATAAAGCTGTAATATAACCTCTGGACTTCTGTTGCTAACACTTCTTGATATAAATCCCAGTAATCTATTTGCCTTATTACGTACGCTTAGGCATTGCTGTCTTGGTTTAAGGTTGCTGCTTACCATCACCCCCAAGTCCTTCTCGCAATCTGTATGGCTAAGTTCTACGTTATTTAACTTATAAGTGCTTGGGTTATGGACACTCCCGAGCTTCAGAACCTTGCATTTATCTACATTGAACTGCATCTGCCACTTTTCTGACCACGAATTAAGTTTGTCTAAATCTTCCTGAAGTTCTATGACATCTATGTTTGAATCAATTATCCTACCTATCTTCGTGTCGTCGGCGAATTTGCTCATATCACTAGTAATTCCTCGTCAAGGTCATTGATATATATTATAAATAACAATGGGCCTAAGATTGATCCCTGTGGAACACCACTTGTTACAAGTCCCCATTCGGATTTAACCCCATTTATGCACACTCTCTGCTTCCTATTGGTGAGCCATGACTCGATCCATGACAGCACTTTTCCCCAATGCCATGAGCTGCCACTTTCTTTAACAGTCTCTGGTGCGGTACTCTATCAAAAGCCTTACTAAAGTCTAAATAAACAATATCGAATTCTTTATCGTGATCAACAGCCTCAAAAGCTTTAGTGAAGAAGGTTAATAAATTAGATAGGCAGGAACGGCCCTCGTGAATCCATGCTGAGTATCATTAATCAAATTATGGTTATCTAGATGGCTTCTAATAATATCAGCTATAATTGACTCTAGTAATTTGCCTACAATTGAGGTCAGGCTTATTGGGCGGTAATTTGATGGTAGTGACTTGTCCCCTGCTTTAAAAATAGGAATTACATTAGCCAGCTTCCACATATCAGACACTACACCTGTTTGAAGAGATAAATTAAAAATGTTAGATATTGGTTCACAGAGTTCCATTTGCATTCCTTAAGAACCCTTGCAAAAAGCTCATCAGGACCCGGCGATTTATTTTGTTTCAGTCGGTCTAGTTGTTTCATAACCATTTCGCTAGTGACTGTGATATCACATAATTTATCTTCTTCTGGGCCTCTGTAAAAATAAATTACTGGGATATTATTAATGTCTTCCTGTGTGAAAACCGAGAGAAAATAATTATTAAAAATAGAGCACATATCATTCTCCTTGTCAGTAAGATGCCCAAAGTTATTTTTAAGGGGACCTATCTTATCCCTAACTTTTGTTCTATAAACCTGGAAAAACTTTTGGGTTAGTTTTTGAATCCCTAGCAACTTTAATTTCATAGTCCCGTTTAGCTTTTCTTATTCCCTTTTAACGTCCCTCTTAATGTCAGTATACTGATTTATAAGATGACCCTCACCTCTTTTATGCGCCTATAAATTCCTTTCTTCTGCCCTAAAAGATATTTGAGCCTATTATTCATCCATTTTGGGTCATTTCTACTTGATCTAATTTCTTTATACGGGATAAATGTTCTTTGGGCAGCCTGTACAGTGTTAAGAAAACTGTCATATTGATACCTCTCTTCTTCACCCCAGTCCACAGTTGATAAGTGTTCTCTAAGTCCATCATAATCTGCTAAGCGAAAATCTGGGACCGTTACTGAATTATCCCTACTATCATACATCCATTCAATGCTAAAGGTAATTGACTTGTGGTCGCTTGAGCCGAGTTCCTCTGTAATTTCTAAATTATTAACAAGGGTTTCCTTGCTTGCCAGAACCAAGTCAAGTAGGTTATTTCCCCTTGTAGGTTCTGTTACAAACTGCTTCAAAAAGCAATCCTGAACTACTTCTAAAAAGTCGTTAGATTCTAAATTCCCTGTCAAGAAATTCCAATCAATCTGACTAAAGTTAAAGTCCCCTAGAATTACTGCGTTATTGTGCCTTGTGGCCTTAACAATTTCCTCCCAAAGTAGTCTCCCTTGTTCCCTATCTAAGTTTGGAGGACGGTAAATCACGCCTAAAATCAATTTTTCACACCCCTCTGAAAATTCTATCCAGACAGACTCTGTATGTGTTAATTCAGACTTTATACCCGTTTTTATGCAACAATTTAAATGATCACGGACATAGAGTGCCACCCCACCCCCCTTCCCGATACTTCTGTCTACTTGGAACAATTTAAAACCCTTAATGTGACATTCGGCAGGCAAGTCCCGATTTTTCATATTAAACCATGTCTCAGTTATTGCAAAAACATCAATATTACCCGTACTTGCAACTAATCTCAACTCGTCCATCTTATTCCTAGCACTACGACTATTGGTGTAATATATATTTAAAGACCCTCCTTTCTCTTTACCCTTCCTGCTCATCTCTGTTTTTCCACTATACCTATTACTGTCCTTGTCATCTAGTGTCACTAGCTTTCCACTATCCACCTTATTCTGCCTATTACTAGTTCTCCTAGAACTTATAATATTACTACACTGGGACTTCTCTGTTTTCCCCCCAAAACCCATACCACTAACTATTTCTAGTTTAAAGCCCTAACAGCTCCCTCCACTGCAGTTGCCAGTGCCCCCACCCCAGACCTGGATAAGTGAACCCCATCCCTGGCATACATGTCCTTTCTGCCATAGAAGAGGTCCCAGTTGTAAATGAATGTTACTGAATTTTCCTTACAGTATTTGTCCAGCCAGCAATTGACACCAATTGCCCTGGACAGCCATTCATTTCCAACTCCTCTCCTTGGCAAAATACCACATATGACAGGGTTCCCACCCTTCTTCCTAATTATGTCTATTGCTGACCTAAACCTGCTAGTCAGGTCCTCACTCCTACGTCTGCCAACATCGTTGCCTCCAGCACTGAGACAGATAATAGGATTGCTCCCATTACCTCTCATGATGTCGTCCAGACGGCTAACAATATCCTCCATCCCAGCCCCAGGAAAGCAAACCCTCTGTCTCCTACTCCTATCAATCAAACAGAAAGCCCTATCCATGTACCTAACCTGACTGTCCCCAACAACAACAATGTTTTTACCTTCCTTGATGTCGTTCGTCGTGACGCTCCCAGAAGTCGACTCACATTCATCGGGTAGCACGGAGAATGGGTTCGATGTTTCCACAACATTCTCCTGGGTCTTCGTTGTTTCTACCTCTCCACCCGTCCTCTTGATCCTTAACTTTGTCCCATGCGTTTTAGCCACTGTCCAGGTTCCTTTCTTGGCTTGAGGATACTCAACAGGAGGATTACTACGAATCCTCTTGTTTTCCTCAGTCAGTCGCTGTATCTCAAGCTTAGCTACCCTCAGTTCTTCCTTCAGCTGCTGGTAGAGTAGCTCAAGAGAGGACATCTTCTTCAGATTCACGGAGAGGCAGGGTTATTAGTGAAAGAATTAGAGGTAAGACAGAGAGTAGGATTGCAGATGAGCAAGGAGGCTTTAGAGTGGGTAGGGGATGTGTAGATCAAGTGTTTACATTGAAGCATATATGTGAACAGTATTTAGATAAAGGTAGAGAAGTTTTCATTGCATTTATGGATTTAGAAAAGGCATATGATAGAGTGAATAGGGGAGCAATGTTGCAAGTGTTGCAAGTGTATGGAATAGGTAGTAAGTTACTGAAGGCTGTAAAGAGTTTTTATGAGGATAGTGAGGCTCAGGTTAGGGTGTGTAGGAGAGAGGGAGATTACTTCCTGGTAAAAGTAGGTCTTAGACAGGGATGTGTAATGTCACCATGGTTGTTTAATATATTTATAGATGGGGTTGTAAAAGAAGTAAATGCTAGGGTGTTGGGGAGAGGGGTGGGATTAAATTATGGGGAATTAAATGCAAAATTGGAGATGACACAGTTACTTTTTGCTGATGATACTGTGCTTATGGGAGATTCTAAAGAAAAGTTGCAAAGGTTAGTGGACGAGTTTGGGAGGGTGTGTAAAGGTAGAAAGTTAAAAGTGAACATAGATAAGAGTAAGGTGATGAGGGTATCAAACGATTTAAATAAAGAAAAATTGGATATCACATTGGAGAGAGGGATTATGGAAGAAGTAAATGTTTTCAGATATTTGGGAGTTGACGTGTCAGCGGATGGGTTCATGAAGGATGAGGTTAACCATAGAATTGATGAAGAAAAAAAGGTGAGAGGTGCGTTGAGGTATCTGTGGAGACAAAAAACGTTATCCATGGAGGCAAAGAAGGGAATGTACGAAAGTATAGTGGCACCAACACTCTTATATGGGTGTGAAGCATAGGTTGCAAATGCTGCAGTGAGGAGGAGGCTGGAGGCAGTAGAGATGTCCTGTCTAAGGGCAATGTGTGGTGTAAATATTATGCAGAAAATTCGGAATGTCAGAGGGCTGAAGAGGGGTTGTTGAGGTGTTCTGGTCATTTAGAGAGAATGGATCAAAGTAGAATGACTTGGAAAGCATGTGTGAGCGTGTTAGATAGGAGTGAATGGAGACGAATGGTTTTTGGGACCTGACGAGCTGTTGAAGTGTGAGCAGGGTAACATTTTGTGAAGGGATTCAGGGAAACCAGTTAATTGATTTAGCTGGACTTGAGTCCTGGAAATGGGAAGTACAATGCCTGCACTTTAAAGGAGGGGTCTGGGATAGTGACAGCTGGGAGGGACTATTCTCAGATGTCGTATCTGAGCGCCTCTGCAAAAACAGTGATTATGTGTGAGTGTGGTGAAAGTGTTGAATGATGATTAAAGTATTTTCTTTTTGGGGATTTTCTTTCTTTTTGGGTCACCCTGCCTTGGTCGGAGACGCCGACTTGTTGAATATATATATATATATATATATATATATATATATATATATATATATATATATATATATATATATATATATATATATATATATATATATATAAAACTTATATATATATATATATATATATATATATATATATATATATATATATATATATATATATATATAAGTTTGTACTCACCTAGTTGTGGTTACAGGGGTCGATTCATAGCTCCTGGCCCCGCCTCTTCATTGGCCGCTACTGGGTCACTCTCCCTGCGCTATGAACTTTATCATACCTCTTCTTAAAGCTATGAATGGATCCTGCCTCCACTACATCGCTTCCCAAACTGTTCCACTTCCTGACAACTCTGTGACTGAAGAAATACTTCCTAACATCCCTGTGATTCATCTGAGTCTTCAACTTCCAACTGTGTTCCCTTGTTGCTGTGTCCCATCTCTGGAACATTCTGTCTCTGTCCACCTTGTCAATTCCTCTCAGTATTTTATATGTCGTTATCATGTCCCCCCTATCTCTCCTGTCCTTCAGTGTCGTCAGGTCAATTTCCCTTAACCTCTCCTCGTAGGACATACCCCTTAGCTCCGGGACTAGTCTTGTTGCAAACCTTTGCACTTTCTCTAGTTTCTTTACGTGCTTGGCTAGGTATGTGTTCCAAACTGGTGCTGCATACTCCAGTATTGGCCTAACGTACACAGTGTACAGGGTCCTGAACGATTCCTTATTAAGATGTCGGAATGCTGTTCTTAGGTTTGGTAGGCGCCCGAATGCTGCAGCAGTTATTTGGTTGATGTGCGCCTCAGGAGATGTGCCTGGTGTTATACTCACCCCACGATCTTTTCCTTGAGTGAAGTTTGTAGTCTCTGGCCCCTAGACTGTACTCCGTCTGCGGTCTTCTTTGCCCTTCCCAAATCTTCATGACTTTGCACTTGGTGGGGTTGAACTCCAGGAGCCAACTGCTTGACCAGGCTTGCAGCCTGTCCAGATCCCTTTGTAGTTCTGCCTGGTCCTAGTCCGACTGAATTCTTCTCATCAACTCCACATTACGTCATGTCGTTCACAAATACCAGAAACAGCACCGGTCCTAGGACTGACCCCTGTGGAACCCCACTCGTCACAGGCGCCCACTCTGACACCTCGCCACGTACCATGACTCGCTGCTGTCTTCCTGACAGGTATTCCCTGATCCATTGGAGTGCCTTCCCTGTTATCCCTGCCTGGTCCTCCAGCTTTTGCACTAATCTCTTGTGTGGAACTGTGTCAAACGCCTTCTTACAGTCCAAGAAAATGCAATCTACCCACCCCTCTCTCTCTTGTCTTATTACTGTCACCTTGTCATAGAACTCCAGTAGGTTTGTGACAGGATTTCCCGTTCCTGAAACCATGTTGGCCGTCGTTGATAAACTCATTCCACCACTCTTCTCCTGATAATTTTCTCCATGACCTTGCATACTATACATGTCAGTGACACTGGTCTGTAGTTTAGTGCTTCATGTCTGTCTCCTTTTTTCAAGATTGGGACTACATTTGCTGTCTTCCATACCTCAGGTAATCTCCCTTTTTCGATAGATGTGTTGAATATTGTTGTTAGGGGTACACATAGCGCCTTTGTTAGTTATCATTTTGTCCTAGGCACATGTCGATTAGACACTAGGCCTGTTGTATGTGTGTATATGTGTTTGTGTGTAAGGAAACACTTTAAAATGTTTCCGCCCCGCCGGGAATTGAACCCGGGCCCTCCGTGCGTGAAGCGAGAGCTTTAGCCACCAGGCCACCGGGGCTGTGTGTATGTGTGTGTGTGTGTGTGTGTGTGTGTGTACTCACCTAGTTGTAGTTGCAGGGGTCGAGTCACAGCTACTGGTCCCGCCTCTTCGCTACTAGGTCACTCTCCCTGCTCCTTGAGCTTTATCATACATCTTCTTAAAGCTATGTATGGATCCTGCCTCAACTACATCACTTCCTAGACTATTCCACTTCCTGACAACTCTGTGACTGAAGAAATACTTCCTAACATCCCTGTGATTCATCTGAGTCTTCAACTTCCAACTGTGACACACACAATTGTGTGTGTGTCTGGAGATGTGTACTTCCCTTAGTGTATAAACGCTGACAGTTAACTTTCTTCCTCATTTTAGGGTTTCATGTATTTGTTTGTACACTTGTGAACTATACATTGGTGACTCAGGTGGAGTCAAGAAGCTGTGAAGCTAACACGCTAACTGCCACTTTCTCCCTGACTACTTCACTTGTTGTTTCTCAGGTAATATCACACCAAGGCTGGTGTGGCAGCACCTCCCTCAGTCTGTAGTGAGTCGTGCAAGTGTGTGTGTGTGCTGGCGACACTTGCTTCACTCTCAAACACCAAGTGTCTCCCCGTCATGTTTCCTCTGTTTCTGGTAAGTTAGGTGGATGCTGTTTTCCCGCTGTAACACAGTAGCAGTGTGCAGTTAACCACTTTACCGAGATGTGAAAAAGATCTTAACTGTTCCTCTCGCGTCATATATCACATTGTAAAGTGTTAGTAGTTACACAAGTCTGTGTGTTGTGTAATTTGCGTTTTGGGAAGACTAAATAACCTTTAAACTCTAAATTTTATAACTTCTACATAATACCTCTTAATTATTCTAAAAAAATGTATTTAAGAAATGCGAATGGGAACAATAAACATTATTTAGTTTTTATTCTCTTGTAGTCCTGGCAGTTTAGTGTGTAGGCACAGGGCCAGTAGCCTCGCTCTCACTGTTACTTATCTGCGCTGTATGACCCTGTGGTTTAGCGCTTCATTTTGATTATAATACTGTTATCACGCAGTGAGTAAAAATCCCTTAAAGTGAAATTTTTATTTGAATGAAGCTCTTTAACGCTGTTTAAATACTATCTGAAACTCTTTTCTCCGGTAACTGATCTGCATCCCAAGATTCCATTCCTTAATTGCATTAACATTGCAAAGTTGCAGCTAAACAGTTTTAACTTTAGCGTCATCTTTCTTGTGGACTGACTCTGTACTTTGAAGCCTAGAACACTAGGCGTTCTTATTGGATGGAAATAAATTTCACTTTTTTAATAACTGACATTAATTTGCCGTCAATTATGCGAACACTTTTTTTTTTTTTTTCTTGGTGAAATATTTTTTTTTTATATTTTATCTAAAAACTTTATGTACAAAAACACATGACTGTATATTACCATGGACAAGAAAACGGTCAACAAAAACACTACTAACAAAACAAAATTGTCACTTAATCCCACTTGTTGCCCTCCTTTCACACTAACATAATACCCTCCCTTTCAACTCATTTACCACCGCAAAAGTATCCCCCTTTAAAAACCCGCAAGGTTTCCCTATACATCCCCCCAACCCATCGTGCCGGTGATTTCCCCAACCCCAAACCCTCACCGCTTCCCATACCTTCTCCTCCAAAATTTCCCCCTCCGACCTTCCATCATCCTTCCCCAAAAACCTCCCAACTCCCTCAAAATTTCCCCCTTTTTCCCCCCCTTTATCCAAACCCCCTTTTCATACTTTTACAAAACCCGCACTCTGCATCCCCCCTTCCCCCTGATTTTACCTTTTTATTCCACCATTTCACAACCCCAGACAATAACCCTCCCCCCCCACAAACCCCTCACCACCCCCCAAAGCCTCCCCCCCCTTTCCCTCTCCAATAACCCCATATTCAATTTCCAATAACTGATACACACACAGCCCCTACCCACCCACCTTTTAAAAAAACACCCCATGATCCGAAAATCTTAAGTCAAAAAATTCCACCTTTTGAATCCACTGACCTTGTTACATATATACCCAAAATCCAATCGTGATGTAATTTTCCTGAAAAGTGTGTTCCATCATCTCTCCCTTTTTCCCCCACCACATCCACCATTCCCACCACACCTAAGACATCCCTCAAAAACCCCAAACACACCCTCCCCCCCCGGGGTCCACGTCCAACCCAATCAATATTCCAATCCCCAGCTATAATCGTTACTTGGGGCAATCCCTGAAAGCATAGGGCAACTCATTATTAACAAAAAACATCTTTGAGTCGCCATTCACTGCCGCAACAAACCACACCCAACCCCCCCCACCCAACCCCTTCCCCCCAAAATCCTCCCAAGATGCCTGAAAAGGGCTGGGCTCTAACACCCACCAACACCTCCTTGAATAACCTTGCATCACATGCAAAAAACCCTTTTACCCCTTTAATTCAATCTCCGATCCCCCCATAATTATGTTCTTTGGGAAAAACACCACATATCCACCAACGCTTCAATGTAATTCCAATTTACGTTGATCATTCCGAGGCCATTAACGTTCGTCACACACCAAATGCGGCTGGTGTTTACCTTTTCCCAGTACTCTTTTAATTTTA
>WNWK01032848.1:0-21595 GCA_009830355.1 Cherax destructor
TGACAAACGAGATGTCACATTGTTGTCATCTATTCACCCTAACGAAATGACAGACACATGCAGGGTGAGTAGAGAGACCGATGAACCCATTCTAAAACCTGCAGCTGTGATGGATTACACCCTCAATATGCGATTAGTGGACAAATGTGACATGCAAATTGGGTTTGCTGATTGTGTTCGCAAGAGTTACAAGTGGTACATAAAACTCTTTTTTCACATTCTGGACATTACCATGCTCAATGCTTATAATATTTATAAGTTGAAGACCACAAACAAACCACCATATGGCGAATTTTGTTTGTCTCTCATCAGACAAATAATATTCAAGTACCAAGGAGCAACACCTGCAATAGAAACACGCCCAACACCAAGTCATCAACACCTACCCTCTCGTCTGAGGCCTGGTGGTGAACACTTCCTAACAAAACTGCCTGCTACTGCTTGCAAGAAAAAGGCTCAGAAGAGGTGTTTTGTCTGTGCACATACAAAAAAATGCCCACAATAACGCAAAGACACTCGTTTTATGTGTGTGGAATGTGAAACACCACTGTGCATGGAACTATGTTTCAGAGACTTCCACAGGCTGCAGAACTTCTAGAAACATGTCCAGTGACTCTATGTATGTATATATATGATTGAACAATATAAATAACTAATATTTGTTATTGTAAAAATTTGTAAATACATTGTGTAAACAAATTAATGAAAGAAACTTCATGTGAATATTGTGTAATAAATAGTGAGTGAATATTTGAAAAACAGCACTTATATTGGTCTCACAGGCCATAAAAGTTATTTGCAACCAAAAAAAAAACATTCGATAAGAAAACAAGTCCAAGAAAGAAAAAAAAATATTACCGGGTGACCGGCAGTCGGCGATGTTGCTGACACCGGTTCCATTTTCGTCAACTTCAATTCTCTATATCTCGGTGAGTATTGATCGCAAAAATGTATTTTTTAGCCTATTAGATTTAGAAGAAAAAAAAACTATCATTTCATAAGAAAAAAAATTTTTTTTTTTTTTTTGAAATTCATGGACCCTGAGAACGAGATTCGGAGACCCCCCTTGGACCCTGAAAGGGTTATTATTATTATTATTATTAACAAGGGGAAAAAGGTGAGTGGTGCACTGAGGAGCTTGTGGAGACAGAGAACTTTATCCATGAAAGCAAAGAGGGGAATGTACAGTGGCCCCCGAGTTTCGTAAACCCCGGAAATCGTACATTTATGTAAGTATAATATTGTAAGTGCTTGTGGAAAAGTATTTTTGGGGGTCTGAAATAGACTAACCTACGTGACATTTTTCCTTAAGGGGGTAAATTCGTTCGGTAATGGCACTTGAGCAGACTTCAGGAGTAAGTTTTTACGAAACTGGGGTCCACTGTATGAGAGTATAGTTATACCAACACTCTTGTATGGGTGTGAGATATGGGTTGTGAATGTTGCAACAAGGAGAAGGCTGGAGGCAGTGGAGTAGTCGTGTCTGAGGCCAATGTGTGGTGTGAATATTATGCAGAGAATCCGTAGTTTGGAGATTAGGAGGAGGTGTGGGATTACCAAAACTATTATCCAGAGAGCTGAGGAGAGGTTGTTGAGATGGTTTGGACATATAGAAAGGATGGAGCAAAATAGAATGACTTCGAGTGTATAAATCTGTAGTGGAGGGAAGGCAGGGAAGGGGTCGGCCTAGAAAAGGTTGGAGGGAGGGGGTTAAGGAGGTTTTGTGTGCGAAAGGCTTGGACTTCCAGCAAGCGTGTGCGAGCGTGTTAGATAGTAGCAAATGGAGACAAATGGTTTTTAGGACTTGACGTGCTGTTGGAGTGTAGGCAAGGTAACATTTATGAAGGGTTTCAGGGAAACCACCGGCAGGCCGGACTTGATTCCTTGACATGGGAAGTACAGTGCCGGCACTCTGAAGGAGGGGTGTTAATGTTGCAGTTTTGTAGCTGTAGTGTAAGCACGCCTCTGGAAAGACAGTGATGGAGTGAATGATGATGAAAGTTTTTCTTTGTCGGGCCACCCTGCCTTGGTGGGAAACGGCCAATGTGTTAATAAAAAAAAAAAAAAAGACACTGAAAAATTACAGGACGATATAAGCAATGTTTTCCAATGGGCAGTGGAGAACAACATGATGTTCAATGGTGATAAGTTCCAACTGCTTAGGTATAGAGAGAATGACGAACTCAGAAGGGAACACTGTAGGGATGTATCGGATATCCGTATCCGCATCCGCATCCGCATCCCCGGAGCATCCGCATAAATTCTTACATCCGCATCCGCATCCGTATTTTTTCTAAATGAGACATCCGCATCCGCATCCGTATTTTTCTAAATGAGACATCCGCATCCGTATTTTTCCTAAGTGAGACATCCGCATCCGCGTCCGCATCCGTAATCACTATTAAATAAATATCCGCATCCGGGCCTAACAAAGCGGATGTGGCGGATATTATAACCTAAATTACAGAGCTTGCATGTTTGTTCCCACAAACTTGTCTTATGATTTACAAATTAACATTGCAGCTTCAAATATTATAACTTAATGACCTGTGCAGAGAGAGAGAGAGAACATAAGATAGGAGGAACACTGCAGCAGGCCTCTTGGCCCATACTAGGCAGGTCCTTCACAATCCACCCCACTAATAGAATATTTGCCCAACCAAATTTTCAATTCTATCCAAGAAATAAGCTTTGATAATTATATTTACTCATGTGCAAGTCCCACTCAAAACCAACCACTCTCACTCATGAATTTATCCAACCTAATTTAAAACTACCTAAGGTGCTAGCTTCAATAACCCTACTAGGCTGATAAATTAGACACATGCAATGGAAATAAATGGTATAAAATACCGACACAATGGAAAAATAAACACAATAAAGGATCACATTATACTGCTTATGTGTTTATTAGACACATATGCATTGAAAATTAGGTTGAGCAAATATTCTGTTAGTGGGATGGATTGGGAAGGACTTGCCTAGTATGGGCCAACAGGCCTGCTGCACTGTTCCTCCTTTCTTATGTTCTTATGTATCTTTGGAAAATAAACAACTAGACCGACTGAAACAAAATAAATCGCCGGGTCCTGATGAGCTTTTGCAAGGGTTCTTAAGGAATGCAAATGGAACTCTGGAACCAATATCTAACATTTTTAATTTATCTCTTCAAACAGGTGTAGTGTCTGATATGTGGAAGATGGCTAATGTAATTCCTATTTTTAAAGCAGGGGACAAGTCACTACCGTCAAATTACCGCCCAATAAGCCTGACCTCAATTGTAGGCAAATTACTAGAGTCAATTATAGCTGATATTATTAGAAGCCATCTAGATAACCATAATTTGATTAATGATACTCAGCATGGATTCACGAGGGGCCATTCCTGCCTATCTAATTTATTAACCTTCTTCAGTAAAGCTTTTGAGGCTGTTGATCATGATAAAGAATTCGATATTGTTTATTTAGACTTTAGTAAGGCTTTTGATAGAGTACCGCACCAGAGACTGTTAAAGAAAGTGGCAGCTCATGGCATTGGGGGAAAAGTGCTGTCATGGATCGAGTCATGGCTCACCAATAGGAAGCAGAGAGTGTGCATAAATGGGGTTAAATCGGAATGAGGACTTGTAACAAGTGGTGTTCCACAGGGATCAGTCTTAGGCCCGTTGTTATTTATAATATATATCAATGACCCTGACGAGGGAATTACTAGTGATATGAGCAAATTCGCCGACGACACGAAGATAGGTAGGATAATTGATTCAAACATAGATGTCATAGAACTTCAGGAAGATTTAGACAAACTTAATTCGTGGTCAGAAAAGTGGCAGATGCAGTTCAATGTAGATAAATGCAAGGTTCTGAAGCTCGGGAGTGTTCATAACCCAAGCACTTATAAGTTAAATAACGTAGAACTTAGCCATACAGATTGCGAGAAGGACTTGGGGGTGATGGTAAGCAGCAACCTTAAACCAAGACAGCAATGCCTAAGCATACGTAATAAGGCAAATAGATTACTGGGATTTATATCAAGAAGTGTTAGCAACAGAAGTCCAGAGGTTATATTACAGCTTTATACATCATTAGTAAGGCCTCACCTAGATTACGCAGCTCAGTTCTGGTCTCCATATTACAGAATGGACATAAATTTGTTAGAAAACATTCAGCGTAGAATGACTAAATTAATACATAGCATTAGAAATCTTCCTTACGAAGAAAGATTGAAGACCCTTAAATTACATTCACTTGTAAGACGTAGAATGAGGGGAGACATGATCGAGGTATACAAGTGGAAAATGGGTATTAACAAAGGGGATATAAATAAGGTCTTGAGGATATCTCTCCAAGAGAGAACCCGCAATGATGGATTCAAGTTAGATAAGTTTAGATTTAGAAAGGATATAGGAAAGTATTGGTTTGGAAATAGGGTAGTTGATGAGTGGAACAGTCTGCCTAGTAGGGTTATTGAAGTAAGGACCTTGGGTAGTTTTAAATTTAGGTTGGATAGATTCATGAGTGAGAGGGGTTGGATTTGAGTGGGAGTTGCACATGAGTGAATGAAATTATCAAAGCTTATTTCTTGGGTAGCATTGAAAATTGGGTTGAATAAATGTTCTGTTGGTGGGATGGAATGTGAAGGACCTGCCTAGTATGGGCCAACAGGCCTGCTGCAGTGTTCCTCCCTTCTTATGTTCTTATGTTAAACACATAAGCAGTATAATGTGTATAATGACCTTGTGATCCTTTATTGACAACGTTTCGCCCACGCAGTGGGCTTTATCGAGTCACAGACAGATCTACCTGGAAAATGAGTAACATGAATATATATAGGATATAGTCAGGTGGAGAATGCTGGGTCAGGTGGAGAAAGCTGCATGTGACAGTCTTAAAAGTAGTGTGATAGTTAAAACCTTGTGTGACTTAAAGGACCTGCAGTGTTCCATTCTTGAGTTCTAGGTGGGATAGCGTTGAAGAAGTTTCTTTGCAATAGGTTCAGCTATGTTGTAGAAACTGTGGGTTTCTACAACATAGCTGATCTGTCTGTGACTCGATAAAGCCCACTGCGTGGGCGAAACGTTGTCAATAAAGGATCACATTATACTGCTTATGTGTTTATTTTTCCATTGTGTCGGTATTTTATACCATTTATTTCCATCTTATGTATCTTTATTGAGGAAACGTTTCGCCACACAGTGGCTTCATCAGTCCATACAATGGAGAATCGTGAAGAACAGGAGGAGTTTGAGGTGGTCAGTCCATCAGCCTGGAGTTACTGTCTGACACAGCAACATCTTGGTATCTTAAAACAGGGAATTCTTCACTTGCCTAACCCTTAGCCACCACCTACTTCAGCTCCTTCGGTGCTCTTGTGGTGAACCAGGTGCTTCAGCTCCTTCAGTACCCTATTTTATAGTGCCCTAATTATCAAAGCATATTCCATGGATGGAGTAGATGGGTTGGGTAGGAGTTTTTGTTTGTGAGATTGGTTTTGGGTTATAGGGGGACCTACCTAGTGTGGACCAGTTGGCTTGCTGCATTGTTCCTTATTTCTGTGTTCTTGTATTAATATTGGTAGAATTACCGACAATATGTTAAGTAAAAGGACACAAATGCAACTAATGAGACATTTTATTGTCTCATTGAACCTATATATACCCTGTGTGTCCATGCATTGTTTGTAACGGTTTGAAAAAGCTCCTGGAGAGCGAAACATTGCCACAATAAAATGTCTCATTAGTTGCATTTGTGTCCTTTTACTTAACATTCTGTGTTCTTGTGAGTGAGAGGGGTTGGATTTGAATGGGACTTGCACAATGTTTTTTTTTTTTGGGGGGTTGTCGGGGCTTCTTGCTTGGATGGGGATGGGTTGGACAAATATTTTTGGTGGGTTGGTTTTGACATGGACCTGCCAAGTATGGGCCAGTAGGCCTGTTGCAGTGTTCCTCCTTTCTTATGTTCTTATGGTAAAAAACAACAAAAATCAGGTATTTTATGACTGTCCTGCAAAATCCGCATCCGCCTGGATGTCAAGATGTGACATCTGTAATCTGCATCCGCATCCACATTTTACTGTAAGCAGATATCCGCATCCGCATCCGTATTTTACTGTAAGCAGATATCCGCATCCGCATCCGTATTTTACTGTAAGCAGATATCCGTATCCGCATCCGCATCCGCAAAATAAGTAAGACATCCGTATACACATCCGCATACCGGATATTTAAATTTTTCACATCCGATACATCCCTAGAACACTGTATACAAAACTAAAGAAGACTCAAATAGAATGAAAGGGACACGTAAGAGACTTGGGAATTATTATGTCAACTGACCTCCCTTTCAAAGAACACAATAAGACAAAGGTCTTGACAGCCAGGAGGATGACGGGCTGAGTAATGAGAACCTTCAAAACAAAAAAAATGATGCCAGTGGTGACACTTCAAATTGCTAAATATTGTTCAGTGTTGATGGCCCAGTTCAAGGCAGGAGAAATATCAGAGCTGGAACAAATAGAGATCGTTTACGGCCCCCATAGAGCCGTAAAGCATTTAACCCTTTGACTGTCTCAACCCTCAATCCTGAGTGCTCTCCTGTTGTCGCAAAATTTAAAATAAAATAAATAAATTATTTTTTCTTATGAAATGATAGAGAATCATTTCCCGATGGTAAAGACACCAAAAGTTTGAAATTTGATTGAAAACTCATGGAATTACGCTCTCGCGAAGTTAGTGATCTCAGCATTATATAGGCATCGGCAATTCCGCCGACTTTGAGCCCTATTTTCGATAAATTCCATTGTTCCAGTTGACTAAACTCATAGATATTTCTTTAGAACTCCATTTGTTCTATCGATTGAGTACAAGAAACCACCAATTTATCGATTTCAACTACCCAATAAAGTGATCAGAAATTGGCAATTTGGCCAATTTCATGCAAAATAAAAAAGTTGTCAATTTCAAAATAGGGTCCAGAATAAACAATGCAGACATTCCTGGCACTAAAATAAGATGTTATCTGTTCATTAGTCACGTCTTTAGGCCCATCTTATATTGCTTTTGCTTTCTATTTTGATTTTTTATTCACATAAAAAATAAATGATTTACTGTTATGCAGACTTGCATTATTGTAAAAATGGTATAAATAATATCAGTGCACTTGTGAAAGAATATTAGACTCACCAATTGATGTGTATTGGACGCATGGCGTGATTTGTTTACGCTTGAACATTTGCAAAAATCGAACATTTTTCCTACTTTGAGCTCAATTTCAAGGTAATTTTCATCATAAAACTAATCAAAATCATCGATATTTCTGTAGTATGTTGTCCATTCTATCAAATGAGACCATGAAAAAGAGAATACAACAATAAATACTATACAAAAATACACCTCAAAGTCGGCGTTTTAATCCAAAAAAATGGTCGGAGTTTTTTTTCTCTCATTATGTACTGCGTGCTGCAGGATTTTTTTTATATTGCGCACACTGACCACACAGACCCATTCTCTCATATGTGGGCCTACCAGCTTTCTCCCGTTTGATTTGAAGCCGCTAGAATTTAGGCGTATTGATACGTCCGAAACAGTGGCTCGTAAGACGTATATATACAACCGAAACAGTCAAAGGGTTAAATTACTAATAATGCCTTAAAATCTTAAATACAGCCTCTCCTCACTTAACAATGGAGTTCCGTTCGTAAGACTACGTTGGTAAACGAATTCATCGCTAAGTAAAGAGCATACTATAATGGTAGTGGGTTTATGTCAACCATCTTTTAGTTAGTTTGATATCTTTATTATGCACCCCATACCCATCCTGTGGGCGGTAGTCAAAAGATTACAGAGGTACATAATGGGTCCAGGGACTGGACCTCAAAGTTTGATAGCTGAGCAAGTTACAAAGGTAATGAACTCAGACGGTCACAATCATGACAAGTTACAAAGGTATTTGCAGATTACAGGGGTATATATAGGGTCCAGAGACTGGGCCCCAAAGTTTTGATAGCTGAACAAGGTACAATGGTAATGAATTCACTAGTTACAAGGTAATGAATCATGTAAGTAAATTTACTTACGTCTGTACATGGTTGCACTCATGAACAAATTATAAAGCAATGAGCAATCTATTAGTCTACACCCAGCCACAACTGTAATGAGTTATGGGTGCAAATTTTAATTGTTGGGTCACACACACACACATATACATATACACATACATATACACACACACACATACAGACACATACATGTATATACATACACACATATATACATACACACACACACACACACACGTGTCTGCTTTATTTAACCATCTTTGATATTGTTTTAATGTCATCTTTGGACCATTCCTGGAGTCTACCTGGAGAGAATTCCAGGGGTCAACGCCCCCGCGGCCCGGTCTGTGACCAGGCCTCCTGTTGGACCAGAGCCTGATCAACCAGGCTGTTACTGCTGGCCGCACGCAGTCCAACGTACGAACCACAGCCCGGCTGATCAGGTACCGACTTGAGGTGCCTGTCCAGTGCCTCCTTGAAGACAGCCAGGGGCTTGTTGGTAATCCCCCTGATGTATGCTGGGAGGCAGTTGAACAGTCTTGGGCCCCTGACACTTATTGTGTTGTCTCTCAACGTGCTAGTGGCACCCCTGCTTTTCATTGGGGGGATGTTACATCGCCTGCTGAGTCTTTTGCTTTCATAGGGAGTGACCCTCGTGTGCAAGTTTGGTACTAATCCCTCGAGAATTTTCCATGTGTATATAATAATGTATCTCTCCCGCCTGCATTCTAGGGAGTACAGGTTTAGGAACTTCAAGTGTTCCCAGTAATTGAGGTGGTTTATTGCAGTTATGCATGCTGTGAAGGTTCTCTGCACATTTTCTAGGTCAGCAATTTCACCTGCCTTGAAAGGTGCAGTTAATGTGCAGGAATATTCCAGCGTAGATAGAACAAGCGACCTGAAAAGTGTCAACATGGGCTTGGCATCCCTGGTTTTGAAGGTTCTCATTATCTAAACTTACTCACCATACAAGACATCCATACTTTTTACTGTGTGTTATGGCCCCCTACCTAACAATGGCTGTTAGGTAGTTTACCTGCCAGCCTGTGACGTCATCAAACGTGATGTTTGACTGACGAGCTGGCTTGACCGACAGTGTCAACGAGACTCTCCCCTATACAACACTGGAGAGTTCACCAGCTCCCTGATACACCTAGGGAGTGTACCAGACTCTCCTATGGAGAGTGTTTATCAGTCTCTCCCACTGGAGAGTAGACTCTCCCATACACTACTGGAGAGTGCTACGTTCGAGAGACCTTGAGAGTGATTCTTCGTGCTGGTAACGACCTGAGACTATGTACCTGAAAATAGACTATTGTATCTGAAATTATGTACCTGAAGTGTCTTGTGTGACACTGGTTGTGTCTTGTGTGACACTGGTTGTGTCTTGTGTGACACTGGTTGTGTCTTGTGTGACACTGGTTGTGTCTTGTGTAACACTGGTTGTGTCTTGTGTGACACTGGTTGTGTCTTGAGTGACACTGGTTGTGTCTTGTGTGACACTGGTTGTGTCTTGTGTGACACTGGTAATGTTGCCCAGAGTGTCAATGTATTTAGTGGTGTAGTCGTGTATTTGGGGTGTGTCAAGACGTGGTGCAAAGGCTTACTAGAGATTGAGTTCATGATACAGGGGGCGTGCCATGTGGCACAGAGAGGGTGTCGTGTGACACAGTGAAGGTGTCTTTTATGGTACAGGAACGGGTGTCGTGGAACCCCGTAGGTGTGCCATAAGACAGAGATAAGGGTGTCTGAGGACACGGTGGAGAAGGCGTATCATGACAAGGGGTGGTAGTGTCCTGCGTGACACTTGAAGACGGCAGCGACTTGACACTACACTAAGTATATGATTTTACTTGTGACTTTTATTACCTTGTACTATGATTTTGTGTATACAGAAAATATTATATTTTTACACAAATTATAAGATTATGTTTTTATTCAGAGTACAGTGGTACCTCGGTTAACAATATTTTTTCATTCCAGAATGCTGTTCAAGTGCCATTACCAAACGAATTTATCCCCATTAGGAATAATGTAAAATAGACTAGTCCTTTTAGACCCCCAAAAATACACTTACAAAAGCATTTAAAAAAATAAACTTACATAAAAGGGTGAGTTTGGGGACCATCGTTAACCGAGGTACCACTGTATATGTTTTTATATTAATAATAACATATTAATAAATATCTGAAATCTGAGAGTTTATTAGTTATCCCGAACAGTCGTTTATTACAAATGGTTATTTTTTTGTAATACTGTGCCTATTACATACATAGAACACTAAATGCAAATATTAACCCAACACTCAAACTTCTCCATACCAACCTTAACAGGACACATGACCATAACACTAGACACAGATCACTCCTCGATGTTCCCCGTGTCCATCTAACACTATGCAAAAACTCAATGCACATGAAAGGCCGAAAATTTGGAACTCATTACCTGTGATTGCCAAAGAAACCCTGCCTGTACCTCAATTCAAAACACTGCTAAAGAACCACCTTCACATGTATGACAGTGTCTTCAACGGTGGACACTGTCATACAGATTCGGGTGTCATCTGCAAAGGAAGACACGCCCCTGTGGTTTATATCCCTGTCTATGTCCGATATGAGGATGAGGAACAGGATGGGAGCGTGTACTGTGCCTTGTGGAACAGAGCTTTTCACTGTAGCTGCCTCAGACTTTACACTGTTGACTACTACTCTTTGTGTTCTACTTGTTAGGAAATTATAGATCCATCTACCAACTTTTCCTGTTACAATATTCCTTTATCACACATTTTGTGTGCTATTACACCATGGTCACACTTGTCAAAGGCTTTTGCAAAGTCTGTGTATATAACATCTGCATTCTGTTTGTCTTCTAGAGCATCCAGGACCTTGTCGTAGTGGTCAAGTAGTTGGGACAGACAGGAACGACCTGCTCTAAACCCATGCTGCCCTGGGTTGTGTAATTGATGGGTATCTAGATGAGTGGCGATCTTGCTTCTTAGAACCCTTTCAAAGATTTTTAAGATAAGGGACGTTAGCACTATTGGTCTGTAGTTCTTAGCTATTGCTTTACTGCCCCCTTTGTGGAGTGGAGCTATGTCTGTTGTTTTTAGTAACTGCGGGACGACCCCAGTGTCCATGCTCCCTCTCCATAGGATGTTAACTGTTGCATGCAAAGAGTACGTACCCTTTATTCGGAGCATGTTAAACACACCCACATAGGCTCCCCTCCAACCAGCGAACCATCGTTAAGGGATTGGCGATGGGGCCCCATCATCAAATCAACGACTCGGTTCAGCCAATTATAATGCGAGTTTGACAATGACAAAGGTGACGTGGATACCACTCACAGTTTGTCACTGGAATTCCTGCATTGAGCTGGTTGTGGAAGGTCGTCTGTCTTTTGGCTGTTGTTTTGCCTTGACGACCGTGGCTTGAATTATTATTATTACTCTCTCTGTACATAGTGTACATACTTGTACAAACCCCTATCTTATAATTGGTGAAGTAAAAGACAAAAGTCTGATATAATCATAATTGCTTGGTAAAGGAAATACAAATTCAAAGCATTTTCTACTGTGTTTCTTTGCTCCAAGCTCCCTTTTACACTCAGGCTAACAGGCCATTGAACCTGAGGTTGTAATATGGGTAGCGTGTCCCGGAGCTGAATTTGGAGTTTAGCAGGAGTTGAGCCTAGAGTTGAAGTTCGAGCAGGAGCTAGTCTTTTACAGTGGACCCTCGGTTAGCGGCCGTAATCCATTCCAGGAGCTAGGCCTTTAACCGAAATGGCCTTTAACCGAATTAATATTCCCCATAAGAATTAATGTAAATACAATTAATCCGTTCCAGATAAAAATATTCACACAAAAAAATTTCTTTAACAATTAAATTAGTATTACATACCTTTATTGAAGACTAATGCTGGCTTCTGGAAGATAGGGAGGAGGAAATAGAGAGGAGTTAGTTTTTGGAGGGCGAATCCCCCTCCAAAAGGACTTAAGGTAACAAGTCCCTCTCTGGGGTTACTTCCCTTCTTTTTCTTTTAATGCCACTAGGACCAGCTTGAGAGTCACTAGAACCTTGTCTAGAAAAATAAGTGTCCAGAGTGCTCTGTTTCTGGCGCCTCTTTAACATATCCCTGAAGTGGGACAAGGTTTTGTCACTAAACATGTTGCAGATATGGCTTGTTTCAGCTTGGTCAGGATGGTGTTTTTCAACAAATGTCTGCACCTTAGTCCACATAGAACAAATTTCCTTAATCTCTGCAGAAGGCACCTCCTTCTCTTCCTTTTCCTCCTCCTCCCTTTCTGAAGCAAGTTCCTGAGCTGTGGTCTGTTGCTGTTCCAGATGAAGCTCTTGCAGCTCTTCAGTTGTTAGCTCAACCCTGTGGTCCTCCATCAACTCTTCCACATCCTCACCACTCACCTCCAACCCCAGGCTGTTCCCCAATGTCACAATATCTTCCACAACAGGCACAGGGTCGTCAGCTGCAAATCCTTCAAAATCCCTCTGTTGGACACAATCTGGCCACAGTGGTCTCCAAGCAGAGTTCAAAGTCCTGGTAGTCACTCCCTCCCAAGCCTTACCTATAAGGCCTATGCAGTTGTAGATATTGAAGTGAATCTTCCAGAACTAAAAAGAACTAAAAACTAAAAAGATATCCACAAACAGAACAATCAAGCTAACAAAACCAGATGAACCCCTACTCCCACCTATTGAAACAGCAAACAAACTCAATGATTTCTTCTCCACCATAGGTAAAAAGCTGGCAAGCAAAATCCCAAGTTCAAATACTCCACCTAACGACTATTTCACTGGCACCTATCCGAATACACTATTCCTAGCCCCAACCAACCCAATAGAAGTTTCACTTATAATCAACACATTAAAAAACAAAGCAGGTGACCTAAATAACTTACCACCTTTTATATACAAAAAAGCCTCTCAAGTTCTCTCACCAATTATTGCAACACTCTTTAACAAATCCATTGAATCCTCTACCTTCCCATCAATACTCAAAATAGCGAGGGTCACCCCAATACATAAGGGAGGAGATCAAACAGACCTGAATAACTACAGACCGATATCTAACTTACCCCTTCTCTCCAAAATCTTTGAAAAATTAATTCATAGACAAATATATTCCTACCTCGCCTCCAACAACGTACTCAACCACTGTCAATTTGGATTCAGGCCTAATAAAAATACAAATGATGCCATTATACACATGTTAGAAATAATTTACACCGCCCTTGAGAAAAAAGAAATCCCAGTGGGAATCTTCATTGATTTACGTAAAGCTTTTGATACAGTTGACCATGATCTGTTACACTTAAAATTATCACACTATGGTATAAGAGGACACTCCCTAAACTATGTACCTAAAATCATACCTTAGCAACAGAAACCAATATGTGTACACAAATGGAGCTAGCTTCACCGCGCAAACTATTACCGTAGGTGTCCCACATGGAAGTGTTCTTGGCCCACTACTCTTTCTCATTTACATTAACGACCTACCAAATGCATCTCAACTACTCAAACCCATACTTTTGCAGATGACACTACATACGTTATCTCTCACCCAAGCCCAGACACACTAGCCAACACTGCAAATACTGAATTGCAGAAAATATCTACCTGGATGATGACCAACAAACTTACGCTCAATATTGATAAAACCTTTTTTATCCAGTTTGGGAACAGAGCTACAAACGCACCACTTAACATAATGATAAACGGGTCCCCTATCACAAAACTCACAGAGGGAAAATTCTTAGGAATCCATCTTGACAGTGGCCTCAAATTTCAGACACATATACAACAAATCTCCAAGAAAGTCTCAAAGACCGTGGGAATACTATCCAAGATACGGTACTATGTTCCACAACCAGCTCTCCTTACCCTATATCACTCACTCATTTACCCCTACCTCACCTATGGAATCTGCGCATGGGGCTCTACATCAATAACTCATCTCAGACCACTAATAACACAACAAAAGGCAGCAGTTAGAATGATAACAAATTCTCACTCCAGACAACATACTCCACCAATATTCAAAAACCTAAACTTACTCACCATACAAGACATCCATACTTTTTACTGTGCCTATTACATACATAGAACACTCTATGCAAATATTAACCCACCACTCAAACTTCTCCTTACCAATTTTAACAGGACACATGACCATATCACTAGACACAGATCACTCCTGATGTTCCCGTGTCCATCTAACACTATGTAAAAACTCAATGCATATAAAAGGCACGAAAATTTGGAATTCATTACCTGTCATTGCCAAAGAAACCCTACCTGTACCCCAATTCAAAACGATGCTAAAAAACCACCTTCTCACCCAAAGCTAATTGCTCAATATCAAACATTCCCAACAAAGTAGAATAATCACTTAACGTAAAAACCTGACTAATCAATTGAATGTAAAACCTGTTATGAATATTACATACTAAGCTAATTATTTCCACAACACTTACATTATAATGACCACGTAAACTAACTGCAATGCAATTAATTGTTTTAAATTGTTATCTCACTCAATTAGTTGCATTGCTACAATTAATTGATATGTTCAATTTATATTCAAACTTTATAACTTAGATATGCAATTATACTTATTTTATAAATTATCAACCATAACTTTTTACCATGTAGTCTAGAATTATGTAGTCCTAAGAATGCCCTCAATGCACAGCATATTAGGGGCTTTTGGCATGTACATCTCATTAATAACTATGTAATAACTATGTAATAGCTATGTATAACTATGTCTACCATATAAAATTGTACCATATCTTAATAAAGTATTATTATTATTATTAATATTATTATTATTATTATAACTCTCTAAGGGTCAATTCAGTGACTGAGGTAATTTCAAAGCACTTCTGAAACACTGCTTTGGTGTACAGTTTCTTGAAGTTAGAAATGACCTTCTGGTCCATGGGCTGGAGAAGAGGAGTGGTGTTAGGAGGCAAGAACTTCACTTTTATAAATTTGAAGTCCCTAGACATTTGGTCTTCCAAGTCTGGAGGATGTGCAGGAGCATTGTCCAGTACCAGGAGGCACTTGAGTCCCAAATTGTTATCCTGAAGGTATTTTTTAACACTTGGGCCAAACACATCATTAACCCAATCTTTGAAAATTGACCTTGTGACACATGCATTTTGACTTGATTTCCACATCACACACAATCTTTTCTTGTGAACATTGTGTTTCGTGAACACTGGGAGTTTCAGAGTGATACACGAGTAAAGGCTTCACTTTGAAATCCCCACTTGCATTGGTACACAACATGAGAGTTAGCCTGTCTTTCATAGGCTTGTGTCTTGGCAGTCTTTTTTCCACCTGCGTGATGTATGTCCTCCTTGGCATTTTCTTCCAAAAGAGGCCTGTTTTGTCACAGTTAAACACTTGTTGGGGTTTCAGATTTTCACTCTTTATGTAGTCCTGAAATTCCTGCACAAACTTTTCAGCAGAATGTTTGTCTGAACTTGCAGCCTCACCATGCCTTACAACACTGTGTATGCCACTACGCTTCTTAAATCTCTCAAACCAGCCTTTGCTGGCCCTAAATTCACTACCAGCAGCACTTGTTCCAGGAGTTTTCTTCACAAGATCTTCATGCAAACGCCTTGCCTTCTCACAAATAACAGACTCCACTAAACTGTCTCCCACCATTTGTTTTTCTTTAATCCACAATAATAATAACTTTTCCATTTGTTCCATTATTGGTGACCTTTGTTTCGTAAGCACATTTACTCCTTTTGCAACATCAGCCACCTTGATCTGTTCTTTCTTTGACAGGATGGGTGTAATTGTTGATTTGTTTTTCCCAAACATCCTGGCAAGTTCCAGCACCCGCATACCACTCTCATATTTCTCAATCACTTCTCTCTTAAATTCCATGGTATTTCTCACTCTCTTTGCCACAGGAACTTTACTAGGAACTTTCTTGGGAGCCATGGTTACTTATTTGGCAGTTGCACTGGCAAAAAACAATGGAAAACAAGCGAAATGTTTGTATGAATGAGCAGAAGCTTCCTTACGTGCCGAGAGACACAAACAAACTGAAGCACAAGCGTCCCCAGCCGGCGGGTTAACGCGTCCAATACGGCCGCTAACCGGGAGCCATAAAACCGGCCGCTAACCGAGTTGGCTGCTAACAGGAACGGCCGCTAACCGAGGGTCCACTGTATCTAGATAGCTTGCTATCTGGCGTTGCTTACGCTTTGCCAACGCTTCACGAATTTTGTGTGTCATCTTTGCATTCGCTTCGCTATGGTCAGCCTGCTATTGTGAGTATCTGCAATTTGGTTTGTTATTGCGTGTCAGCCTTGCTATTGTGTGTGTGCATATTGGCTTTGCTATTGCGTGTCAGCTCTGCTATCATATGAGTATACTGCAAGTCGTACTGTGCATAGCGCTACAGCGTGTTAAGTTGGGGGTTAATGCCACCTATTCGAGTCAGACGGTTAGTGTCTGAGTTCACTCTTCTAAAGTTACCCAAACTCTTTCTACAACGTTGTTGGCGTATCGCTCATTTTATTGGTGTTGAATACCAGTGTACCCTTACTGCTGCGCAGCTGTGTGATATTATAAGGAGTAAACTACAAACTGAAACTATGGCATATCAGTCTCATGCTTCTCCCGCTACTAGAGCTGTTAACCGTAGGTCACCATTAAGATTTCTACAAAATGGGAGAGACAAAACTCCTGAGCAAAACCAGCAAGTCTCAGGTGTGGGGTTATCGACAGGTGAGTCTGGTTCATTGGCGCTTGAACTAGCCAGACTCACTCTTGAACAAACTAAAGAACAGCGTGCATTTGCTAAGGAGGAGTTTGATAGAGAGAAGGAGAGGAGGCAATTCCATCAGACTGTAGATGACTTCAATTTGCAAAGGGCAGTACAGTTTGTTCCTCGTTTTGTTGAAGCAGAGCCTGAACAGTTTTTCGAAGCATTTAAAAACAAGGCTCGAGCTTTAGGGTGGCCTGAGGTTTATTGGGCATCACTGGTGCATACTGCGTTGTTTGGTAAGGCACAAGAATTTACTTCTATCCTGGGAAATGATGACTTTGGTAACTATCGCATTGTGAAAACCACTGTTCTTGGGGCTTATCAATGTATTCCTGCCAAGTATAGGAAAGAATTCAAACTTGGCAGAAGGCAGTTGGGTCAGTCTTACGTTGACTTTGTGAGACAACAGACCAGGGCTTTTACAAAGTGGTACAAGGCAAGTGGTGTCATTGATTTTGAACATTTGAAGCAGCTCATTTGGTGGACAACCTGCTGGAGTCTGTTAGTCCAGAGGTTCGAGTCTTTCTGCAAGATCATTCCTTGCCTATGGCATTGGAAGCAGCCAGGTTGGCTGATACTTTTGAAACTAACCGCTCCTTGTCTGAGCGGTCTTATCTCTTTCCTCAACAGCCTGGTATGAGCAGAGATCGTCAAAGAAAAGTTCCAGAGTGGAGAACTAAAGGCCAAGATGAAGGTGAATCTCGTCAGCAGTCAACTAAATCACCTGGTGAGCAGCGTTACTTCACTCCTGGTCAACCGGGTGAGTGATCTCAAACTACTCAACATGGAGATTCGAGGCGGCAGTATCCAGAGTGGCATAAGCCAAAAAATCAACGAGGAGCCAAAGTTAAAGCTGAGGTGATATGTTTTCTGTGTAATAAGCCTGGTCACATCAGGCCCAATTGTCCAAGTAAACCCCAACCATTAGGAAAAAATAGTAACATCCCTAATGACATGTCCCAGGAAGAAGTAGAGAAGGGGATGGTCCCCTACTATAGCACTGGTCAGATATCCCTTCAGGAACATTCAGAGAAATTAGAAGTTTGAACCTTTAGGGATGCTGGAGCATATTGCTCACTTATAAGGGAGGGAGTACTTCCCCTTTCTGAACAAACCTTTTTCAGTCCTCAGTTCTGTTAGAAGCTTTTGGAGGAACAGTATTTTCTGTCCCTTTACATCAAATCTATGTGCAGAGTAAATACTACACTGGGTATTTGACTGTTGGTGTCTCAGAGGGATTTCCCATGAAAGATGCGATGCTATTATACTAGGTAATAACATTGAGTCAACAAAATGTATGGAACCCATAATGATTAATTCTTCCCCGATGTTGGCCATAACTCGGGCAAAATCCAAAGTGATGTCTGATGGGAATGTTAACTCGTCCTTGGACGACTCTGATCTCGGACTAACCAATTTGTTTTATGAGGAAAACTGGCCAGAGCCTCGTAAACTTAGTGAACAGCCCCAGATCAAGCCTTCCTATTCCAGGGTTGCAGGATTGCCAGATGTCTCTGTTTCCATGCCTGAGGGACTGTCCTTTCGGGAGGAACAACGAAAAGACTCCTCACTGAACTCCGCTTTTGAAGCAGTTATGGGTAAATCCACTTCAGGTCACCCGGTTAAATATCTCCTAAAAAATAATTACTTAGTCTGCACTGAAACTGGTAAGGAGGTGGAGGGAAGACAGCAAACAGATAAATTTGTGGTTCCCAAAAAGTTTAGGTCTCAGATCTTAAATATAGCCCATAACTCTTCTTTAGGAGGCCATTTGGGAATTACCAAAACTATGTATAGAATATTAAAAGAATTATTTTGGCCAAAGTTAAGGCAAGATGTGAAGAATCATATTCGCTGTTGTCCAGAATGTCAGCAGGTAGGGAAACCTGGACACCCCATTAAACCTGTACCTCTCCATCCCATTCCTGTTAATGGAGACCCTTTTTCAGAATTAATAATAGATTGTGTAGGTCCACTACCTAAAGCTAAGTCTGGAAATCAAAACTTATTCACAATCATGGATAGAATAACTAGATATCCAGAGGCAGTTCCTATGCACAGTATTAACACTAAAGCAATTCTTAAAGGAGGCCCTGGCTCTGATTTTGGCATTATAGCACTTTGATGTCTACATGGGCCAGTCCTCACAGGTGTTCACAATCTACAGCGACCACAACCCTCTGGTGTATCTCCAGCACATGAACAATCATAATACAAGACTCATACATTGGAGCATTAGGTTGCAACCCTACAATATTAAATTATTATACATCCCTGGCAAAGATAACACGCTAGCGGATGTGTTATCCAGAAGCTATTATTGTATTTAGTTAGGATGTGTTAGGGACTTTGGGTGGAACCAGCCCTTTTTTTCCCCCTAGTGGGTTTTTTTTTTTTAGCTAGGAGGTGCCCTGCTACCGACCACAGGCATCTTGGACCTACACTAGCCCTACCGTCTGATGTCTCAATCTTAAGTTTAAAACAGGACTTTGTCTCGAGAAAAGTTTAGCTTTATCTAATGAGCGGGATGGTTGAAGGGAAAGGCGGTCCCATTAGTGTAATGTGCCATGGCTGCACTCTACCCGTATAAGGTGGAAGCCTAGTCCTGAGCCCTCTTGGGGTGGGGGTGTTGCATGCAAAGAGTACGTAATCTTTATTCTGAGCATGTTAAACACACCCACATAGGCTCCCCTCCAACCAGCAAACCATCGTTAAGGGTTTGAGATGGGGCCCAATCATCAAATCAACGACTCAGTTCAGCCAATCATAATGCGAGTTTGACAATGGCAAAAGGTGATGTGGATACCACTCACAAGTTTGTCATTGGAATTCCTGCATTGAGCTGGTTGTGGTGGGTTGTCTCTGTCTATTGGCTGCTATTTTGCCTTGACGACCGTGGCGTGCACTATTACTACTCTTTCTGTATATAGTGTACAAATTGTACAAAGCATTATCAAATACTTGGTGAAGGAAAAGACAAAAGTCTGATATAATAATAATTGCTTGGTGAAGGAAATATAAATTCAAAGCATTTTCTACTCTGTTTCTTTGCTCCAAGCTCCCTTTTACACTCAGGATAACAGGCCATTGAACCTGAGGTTGTAATACCCCTCCTCTCTATTCCTCTCCTCTCTCCCTCCTTGTGACACTCTCACTACATCCATAAAGGCACATCATGGGAATATGGGCGGTTCATGGAGAAGGATGCCAACAAGGGAAATGATGGATGCTCTGGGGAGGCCACAGTGGGAGGAGGAACTCAATAAAAGGGAGAATGAATGGGAGAGGACGATATTGATGATCAGTGAGGGAATGGAGAGGAGGATAGCTGAGGAGAGCAGAAAATGGGAAAAGCAAGTCAAAAAAGCAGAAGCCAAGATCCAGATCTTAGAAGTGAAGCTGCAGAGAATGACGCAGAGTAGAGACACAAGTACCAGCTCAGAAACGGTGCTTGGAGTGTGTGCATCAGACACAGTCAAAGGGAATGTGAAAAAAAGAACTCTTGTATGCTCAGGCACTATCAGACACGTGTGGCCAAAAACAAGAGGAGTAGGATACCAACACCAGTAAAAGGGAAAAGAAAAAAAAGAACTCTTTTAAAAAAGGGGCACTTCAGACCGGGGCCCCCAAAAAAAGGGCATGGATACTAACACCCCCGGGGTTTTTAAAAAAAAAGCAGAAAAAGGGACAAAAAGGGGCCCCACAGAAAAGATGGGGGCCCCCAGTAACAATACATGGGGAGTAGCAAAGCGCGAAAACTAAATCAGGCCCCAACAATATACAGCGTGGACAGGGGCAAATGGTAGGCCGGACACACAGGGGAAAACCGGGGGGGCCCAGACAGAAGGGGTAACATCTCCCGATGATTCAAAAAAACCGTTGGGGGGGAAAAAAGGGGCGATCTTTAACTACACCTTAAGGGGGAAAAAGAAGGGGTCACCCTTTTTGAAAAAAAACAGGAGGGAAAAAAGGATTAAAAAAGGGGGCATCTGCAAAAGGGGGGGAAAGCCCCGGTGAAAATTTTGAAGAATCCGGGGGTATACAAGGGGAAAAAAACAGCCCCCCAAAGTAACTTTAATGGGAAACAGCCCGACCATGATCCTGCAAGAAAAAGGGGGCTGAGGGCGAATCAGGAAATACCAAAATGTTTAGATCGGGGCGAAGCAGGAAAAAAAAGGGGGGCCCCAAAGGGGGGATGGCAAGAGGGAGAAAAAAAGGGCGCGAATTCGGGGGGGGCCCCCAAAAAAAAGGGCAAAAAAACCCACCCAAAACCCCTGGAGGGCCTCAAATCATAAACCCCTTTACAACCATATGTTTAACATCACACACATACATCATTCCCCCCTTTTCCCCCCCCCCGCAACCTAAAAACCTCCCCTACCCCCCCCCTCACAAACCCCACCCAACCCCCCCCAACCCTACCCCCCCACCCATGCCACCCCCCTTGGGGGAACCCCCCCCCCCAAAACCCCCCCCAACCCCCCAAAATCTCCCCCGGGGCCCCAGTGAGGCAGGTTGAAGGTTTTAAAAAATCGGTGGGGAAAAAAGAATAAGTATGAAGAGTGAAATGAAAAAATAGGTGGGGAAAAAACCCCCGACTCATAGCCATCACAAAAAAAACTTGAGGCAATAACAGACGCAATCTTCCCACGGGGTATCAGATCCCCAGGAAAAAAAGAAGGAGCAGGGGGGAAAATGCCTGCCGTAAGGCACCCTTAATTGAGGAAAT
>WNWK01032849.1:0-21593 GCA_009830355.1 Cherax destructor
CTTCCATAGAAGCAGTGCTTCAATTGTCAAAACTCAGGCAAGAAGGAATTGAAAAATTATGTTTGTGTATTGACCCTTTGGTTTTAAGGTTTTTAAATGGGGTGAATTGGCAGTGTGTGTGTGTGTGTTTTTAAGCCAGATGAAATGGATGAAGTGTGCTTCAAAACCTAAACCAGTGGCTTAGGGGGATTACAAGCCAGGAAGGATTGACCCTAGGTTGACAAGCGCCAGACACCCGCCACCAAGTCAGGACCGACGCATCAAACTATGAAAGGGGGGGAACCCCCCCCGGGAATTTTGCAAAATAAATCGGTTACAACCGCCACCCCGGCGTAAGTTTGTTTTGAACCAGTCCCACACATTGATGAGAGGGGGCGCCGGGTATTATTGATGCTGTGGGGGACCCCCTCATGTCATTCACAAATTGACATCATTGGGATTAGTTTATCCAAGAGGGTTTAGTGAACCCGGGGGGTTTATGAGGATTTCCCCAGCCTGGGATATTCAGGAAAAATCCACTGTGTCTTGATTCAGAAACTGTTTAGTGTTTAACCCACAGTTTATAATCCTCTATTATTCTATTATCTCACAACTTTTAGACTTAAATCAGAAAACAAACCCCCTTATCACTAAAAATAATAATATAACTCGTTTTTTATTAAACCATAAAAAAAAGGTTTCAGTTTGTTAAACGTCTATACATTACTTCCTTTTGATCTTTTATATATGTATATATATATATATATATATATATATATATTTTTCTATATATACTATATACGAATATACTATATATATATATATACGATATATATATAATACGTATAATACGATATAATGTATATATATATATATATATATATATATATATATATATATATTTGTATATTTATATATATATATAAATTATATATATATATATATATATATATATATTTATTTATTTATTTTTTATTTATTTATACAAAAACATTATAACTATCAGAGATGATTAACACCAGAAAATTTTTATCCTCATCCAAGCAGCGCCCTCAAGCAGTGACCCCCCGCCCCCTCGCAGCTGACCCCGCGCTCCCCCTAACAGCTGACTTCATAAAAACTTTGAACAACTCAAAGTGGGATAACCACAGACAAACCACAGATCACTGCCCCATCTTCCTCATAACCAACATGTAAACTGCCACAACACAAGTAAGATCTCTGCCACAACACAAGTAAGATCTCTGCAACAACACAAGAAAATCTCGCCACAACACAAGTAGACTGCCCAAACACAAGTAAGATCTCTGCCACCACAAGTAAGATCTCTGCCACAAACAAGTAAGATTCTGCCACAACAAAGTAAGATCTTTGCCACAACACAAGTAAGATCTCTCCCACAACACAAGTAAGATTCTGCCACAACACACAAGTAAGATTCTGCCACAACACAAGTAAGATCTCTGCCACAACACACAAGATCCTGCCACAACACAAGAAAGATCTCGCCACAACACACAAGTAAGATCTCTGCCACAACACAAGTAAGATCTTTGCCACAACACAAGTAAGATCTCTGCCACAACACAAGTAAGATTTTGCCACAACACACAAGTAAGATCTCTGCCACAACACAAGTAAGATCTCTGCCACAACACACAAGATCTCTGCCACAACACAAGTAAGATCTCTGCCACAACACACAAGTAAGATCTCTGCCACAACACAAGTAAGATCTCTGCCACAACACAAGTAAGATCTCTGCCACAACACAAGTAAGATCTCTGCCACAACACAAGTAAGATCTCTCCCACAACACAAGTAAGATCTCTGCCACAACACAAGTAAGATCTCGCCACAAACAAGTAAGATCTCATTTCATCTCCATGATGAGTCATCAATAAATACTTTATTTCAGCATTAAGTGACACTGTGCCACAGAGCCAGCTGACAGTCATCATATTGATGAATGTCTCAAAATGTTTCTTAAAAAATCGCATTCCCTTTACAACAGACACTGTCTTATCAAAAAACACATCACACCAGAGAGACTAAATAGTTCATGGTTTGAAATAACATTTTGCTTTGCTGGGTTAGTTAGTTTGATATTTTATTATGCACCCCATACCCATCCCCAATAGCAAAAGAACAGACAAAACGCATTCAATACTAATGTAATACGGAAGTCTAAAAAATGTATTAAGCAAGCAGATTTAACGTAATAAAATATTATATGAAAAGACCTGGAAAACCCTCTGTGATATCCTGGGTTCTAGAAAAATGTCCAGAAACAGAAATATACTTAACTAAACCAGATGAACCTCACATCCAGCCTACACACACTGCCACTAAACTTAATGGGCACATAAGTTCCCCCTCACACCTCTACAACAAAATTGTCATCAAAGATTTTTAAGTTATACCATGAATTAAGATCCTGGAGTTCACCTTAAAACACACAAAGCAAATGTGATAGTAATTATGGACAAGGTACCTACCTGGAGTCTACCTGGGGAGAATTCCAGGGGTCAACGCCCCCGGCCCTGTCTGTGACCAGGTCTCATGTTGGATCAAGCCTGATCAACCAGGCTGTTACTGCTGGCCGCACGCAGTCAACTACAAAACCACAGCCCGGCTGATCAGGTACCACTTTAGGTGCCTGTCCAGTGCCTGGAAGACAGCCAGGGGTTTGTTGGTAATCCCCTGATGTATGCTGGGAGGCAGTTGAACAGTCTTGGGCCCTGACACTTATTGTGTTGTCCCCCATCGGCTAGTGGCACCCCTGTTTCATTGGGGGATGTTCATCGCCTGCCAGTCTTTTGTTTCGTAGGGAGTGATTTTTTTGTGCAAGTTTGGTACTAAGCCTGGAATTTTCCAATTATATAATAATGATCTCTCCCGCCTGCGTTTAGGGAGTAAGGTTAGGAACTTCGCCCCTCCCAGAGTGAGGTGGTTTATCGCACTTATGCGTGCGGTGAAGTTCTCTGCACATTTTCCCAAAGGGCAGAATTTCACCCACCTTGAAGGTGCAGTTAGTGTGCAGCAATATTCCAGCCTAGATAGAACAAGGATCTGTAAAGTGTCAACATGGGCTTGGCATCCCTGGTTTTGAAGGTTCTCTTTCCATCCTGTCATTTGAGCAATCAATTGCTACGGTGTTATGGTCCTTGAAGGGGACCCTGTCATGATCACTCCCAGGTCTTTGACATTAGTTTTCGCTCTATTGTGGGGTTTGGGAATTTTTTTTATACCCGGAGTTTTTAATTTTTTCCCGTTTAACATATCGGAGTAATTGAAATTTCTCATCATTGAACTTCATATTGTTTTCTGCCGCCCATTTAAAGATTTGGTTTTTCTGCTGGGGTCTTACAGTGTCTTCAACGGTAGACACGCCATACAGATTGGGTTGTCATCTGCAAAGGAAGACATGGCACGTGGCTTATATCCTTCAATGTCTGATATGAGGATGAGGAATAGGATGGGAGCAAGTACTGTCCTTGTGGAACAGAGCTTTTCACAGTAGCTGCCTCAGACTTTACTCTTTGACTACTACTTTGTGTTCTACTTGTTAGGAAATTATAAATCCATCTACCAACTTTTCCTGTTATTCCTTTATCACGCATTTTGTGGCTATTACCCATGGTCACACTTGTCAAAGGCTTTTGCAAAGTCTGTGTATATAACATCTGCATTCTGTTTGTCTTCTAGAGCATCCAGGACCTTGTCGTAGTGGTCCAGTAGTTGGGACAGACAGGAGCGGCCTGCTCTAAACCCATGCCGTCCTGGGTTGTGTAATTGATGGGTATCTAGATTGGTGGCGATCTTGCTTCTTAGAACTGAGTTATACAAATGCTTCTTAGAACTGAGTTATTCAAATGCTTGATTGCTATATACAGTGTTGGAAAAAATTAATATCCCAGACACAGGTATGGTAGGATAGTAGAGTCAGAGTGTACATGCTGTGGATTCCATCTCACATTGGTCTTCAGATGCATGATAGAACTGATAAATTGGCTAAGTTTTATGCTTTCAAAGAGGGGTAGATTACAATCTTGGCTTGTCAGTTAGCAGTTTGAGAACAATAATACGAAAAGAACTTCAACTGAATTTTATTGACTTAAGACTCAGGGAGATTGACACCAGTCAGTCCATCTATCATCATTCTATCATGCAGGAGCAGCCACATGTCTATGGTGCATCCAACAAAATAAGCAGACTCTTGGATGTCACCACCGCCGCCTCCGGCTGGGTTACAATATTCTGGCTGGGTTACAATTATCTCTGGCTGGGTTACCAGTATCTCTGGCTAGGTTACCAGTATCTCTGGCTGGGTTACAATTATCTCTGGCTGGGTTACCAGTATCACGAGCTGGATTACCAGTATCTCTGGCTGAGTTACCAGTATCTCTGACTGGGTTACCAGTATCTCTGGCTGGATTACCAGTATCTCGGCTGGGTTCCAGTATCTGGCTGGATTACCAGTATTTCTGGCTGGGTTACCAGTATCTTGGCTGGGTTACAAGTAACTCTGGCTGGGTTCTAATATTTTGGCTGGGTTATCAGTATCCTGGCAAAGTGTTGTGGTAGTGTTGGAGGCAGTGTTGGTGGTAGTGTTGGAGGTAGTGTTGTGGTAGTGTTGGTGGTAGCGTTGGAGGTATGTTGGAGGTAGTGTTGGTGGTAGTGATGGTGGTAGTGTTAGAGGTAGTGTTGGTGGTAATGTTGGGGAGTGTTAGTGGTAGTATTGGAGGTAGTGTTGGTGGTAGTGTTGGTGGTAATATTTGATGGTGTTGGTGGTAGTGTTAATGGTAGTGTTGGTGGTAGTGTTGGTGGTAATGTTGGAGGTAGTGTTGGTGGTAGTGTTGTGGTGTGTTAGAGGCAGTGATGGTGGTAATGTTGGAGGTAGTGTTATGGTAGTGTTGGAGGTAGGTTGGTGGTAGTGTTGGTAGTAATGTTGGAGGTAGTGTTAGTGGTAGTGTTGGTGGTAGTGTTGGTGGATGTTGGTGGTAGTGTTGGTGGTAGTGTTAGTGATAGTGTTAGTGGAAGTGTTGGTGGTAGTGTTGGTGGTAGTGTTGGTGGTAATGTTGGAGTTAGTGTTGGTGGTAGTGTTGGTGGTAGTGTTGGTGGTAATGTTGGAGGTAGTGTTGGTGGTAGTGTTAGTGGTAGTGTTGGTGGTAGTGTTGGGGGTAGTGTTGGTGGTAGTGTTGGTGGAGTGTTGGTGGAGTGTTGGAGGTAGTGTTGGTGGTAGTGTTGGTGGTAGTGTTGGTGGTAGACTGAAGGTGTGTTAGTGGTAGTGTTGGTGGTAGTGTTGGTGGTAATGTGAGGTAGTGTTGGTGGTAGTGTTGGTGGTGTGTTGGTGGTAATGTTGGAGGTAGTGTTGGTGGTAGTGTTAGTGGTAGTGTGGTGGTAGTGTTGGAGGTAGTGTTGGTGGTAGTGTTGGTGGTAGATTGGTGGAGTGTTGGTGGAGTGTTGGTGGTAGTGTTGGAAGAGTTGGTGGTAGTGTTGGTGGTAGTGTTGGTGGTAGAGTTGGTGGTAAGTTGGAGGTAGTGTTGGTGGTAGTGTTAGAGGAGTGTTGGTGGTAATGTTGGAGGTAGTGTTAGTGGTAGTGTTGGAGGTAGTGTTGGTGGTAGTGTTGGTGGTTAGTGTTGGTGGTAGTGTTGGTGGTAGGTTGGTGGTAAGTTGGGTGGTAGTGTTAGTGGAGTGTTGGTGGAGTGTTGGTGGAATGTTGGGGAGTGTTGGTGGTAGTGTTGGTGGTAGTGTTGGTGGTAAGTTGGAGGAGTGTTGGTGGTAGTGTTGGTGGTAGTGTTGGTGGAGTGTTGGAGGTAGGTTGGTGGAGTGTTGGTGGTAGTGTTGGTGGATTAGCTCAGTGTTGGAGGTAGGTGTTGGTGGTAGTACTGAAGGTAGTGTTAGTGGTAGTGTTGGTGGTAGTGTTGGTGGTAGTGTTGGTGGTAATGTTGGAGGTAGTGTTGGTGGTAGTGTTGGTGGTAGGTTGGTGGTAATGTTGGAGGTAGTGTTGGTGGTAGTGTTGGTGGTAGTGTTGGTGGGTGTTGGTGGAGTGTTGGTGGTAGTGTTGGAGGAATGGTGGTAGTGTTGGTGGTAGTGAGGTGGTAGTGTTTGTGGTAGTGTTGGTGGTAGTGTTGGGGTTGGTTGGTGGTAGTGTTAGTGGTAGTGTTGGTGGAGTGTTGGTGGTAGTGTTGGAGGAGTGTTGGTGGTAATGTTCCGAGGTAGTGTTGGAGGTAGTGCTGGAGGAGTGTTGGAGGTAGTGTTGGAGGTAGTGTTGGTGGTAATGTTGGAGGTAGTGTTGGTGGTAGTGTTGGTGGTAGTGTTGGTGGTAGTGTTGGAGGAGTGTTGGTGGTAGTGTTGGTGGTAGTGTTGGTGGTAGTGTTGGTGGTAATGTTGGAGGTAGTGTTGGTGGTAATGTTGGAGGTAGTGTTGGTGGTAGTTTTTGTGGTAGTGTTGGTGGTAGTGTTGGTGGAGTGTTTGGAGTGTTGTGGAGTGTTGGTGGAGTGTTGGAGGTAATGTTGGTGGAGTGTTGGTGGAGTGTTGGTGGTAGTGTTGGTGGTAGTGTTGGTGGTAGTGTTGGTGGTAGTATTGGATAGTGTTGGTGGTAGTGTTGGTGGAGTGTTGGTGGAGTGTTGGTGGAGTGTTGTATGCGATGGTGAAGTGCAAGGAGGGCACTGCTGCATGGTGAAGTGAAGAGGCATGACATGCATGGTGAGTGGGAGCCTGTATGCTGGTGAGTGCAGAGAGTCCTGTGCATGCTTTGGTGGAAGTAAAGTCAAATGAAATGTGAAGTCTAAGCACACATGCCATAGATATTTAGTAGACAATACATAGTGAAGTGCAAGGAGAGCCACTGACATGCCATGGTGAAGTGCAAGGAGAGCCACTGACATGCCATGGTGAAGTGCAAGGAGAGCCACTGACATGCCATGGTGAAGTGCAAGGAGAGCCACTGACATGCCATGGTGAAGTGCAAGGAGAGCCACTGACATGCCATGGTGAAGTGCAAGGAGAGCCACTGACATGCCATGGTGAAGTGCCAGGAGAGTCACTGACATGCCATGGTGAAGTGCAAGGAGAGCCACTGACATGCCATGGTGAAGTGCAGGAGAGCCACTGACATGCCATGGTGAAGTGCAAGGAGAGCCACTGATATGCCATGGTGAAGTGCCAGGAGAGCCACTGACATGCCATGGTTGAAGTGCAAGGAGAGTCACTGACATGCCATGGTGAAGTGCAGGAGAGCCACTGACATGCCATGTGAAGTGCCAGGTGAAGTGCAAGGAGAGCCACTGACATGCCATGGTGAAGTGCAAGGAGAGCCACTGACATGCCATGGTGAAGTGCACGGAGAGCCACTGACATGCCATGGTGAAGTGCAAGGAGAGCCACTGACATGCCATGGTGAAGTGCAAGGAGAGCCACTGACATGCCATGGTGAAGTGCAAGGAGAGCCACTGACATGCCATGGTGAAGTGCAAGGAGAGCCACTGACATGCCATGGTGAAGTGCAAGGAGAGCCACTGACATGCCATGGCATTAGGGGCAGCTTAATCTAATGACTTATAGACTAAGTACATAATATTAGAGAAATTGATTGAGTTTATTCTAGTTATATATTTGTTCAAATTACAGTATGATGATATATTACATTGTAAAAATTGAGATTATCTTAAGGAAAATAACATTTAGCATTTTTGAAAGTAATTTATAGTATGAATATTTAGTTTAGGGTGAGTAGGTGGTTTTTGAGAAGAGTCTTAAATTGATTTTCAGACAAGGTTAACTTAATATTTTCTGGTAATGAATTCCAGATTCTGGGGCCCTTTATGTGCATAGAATTTTGTCATTGGTTGGTATGGACTCGGGGTATATCAAAAAGTGATCTGTGTCTTGTGTTGTGGTCATGGGTTCTATTAAAGTTGGTGAGGAGAATTTTGAGTGGAGGGTTTATATTAGAGTGTAGAGTTTTATGTATGTAGTAGGCACAAGAATAAGTGTGAATGTTCTTTATGGTGAGTAGTTTTAGGCTTTTGAATATTGGTGGAGTATGCTGTCTAGAGTGGGAATTTGTTATCATTCTGACTGCGGCCTTTTGTTGTGTTATGAGTGGTCTAAGGTGATTTAACGTTGTTGATCCCCATGCACAGATTCCATAGGTGAGATACGGGTAGATAAGTGAATGATATAGTGCAAGGAGAGCTGATTGAGGTACATAATAGCGTATCTTTGATAATATGCCTACTGTCTTCGAGATTTTCTTTGAAATTTGTTGTATATGTGTTTGGAATTTAAGACTACTGTCAAGGTGGATTCCTAGGAATTTTCCCTCTGTGAGTCTTGTGATGGGTGTACCATTAAGTGTTATGTTAAGTGGAACATTTGTGGCTTTGCTTCCAAACTGTATGAAGTAGGTCTTGTCAGTATTGAGAGTAAGCTTGTTAGTCGTCATCCATGTTGATATTTTCTGTAATTCAGCATTAACAGTGTTGGCCAGTATAACTGGATTTGGGTGAGAGAAGACATATGTAGTGTCATCTGCAAATAAAATGGGTTTGAGTAGTTGTGATGCATTCGGTAGGTCATTTATGTAAATGAGGAATAGGAGTGGCCCCAGGACACTTCCTTGAGGGACTCCGACTGTAATTTGTTGTGTGGAAGAGTTCGCTCCATTTGTGTACACGTATTGGCTTCTGTTGGTGAGGTATGACTTTAGGTAGTTGAGTGGGTGCCCCCTTATAGTGTTGGAGGTAGTGTTGGTGGTAGGGTTGATGGTAGTGTTGGTGGTAGTGTTGGTGGTAGTGTTGGTGGTAGTGTTGGTGGTAATGTTGGTGGTAGTGTTGGTGGTAGTGTTGGAGGTAGTATTGGTGGTAGTGTTAGTGGTAGTGTTAGTGGTAGTGTTGGTGGTAGTGTTGGTGGTAGTGTTAGTGGTAGTGTTGGTGGTAGTGTTGGTGGTAGTGTTGGTGGTAGTGTTAGTGGTATTGTTGGAGGTAGTGCTAGTGGTAGTGTTAGTGGTAGTGTTGGTGGTAGTGTGGTGGAGTGTGGTGAGTGTTGGTAGGTAGTGGTAGTGTTGGTAGTGTTAGTGGTAGTGTTGGTGGTAGTGTGGTGGTAGTGTGGAGGTGGTGTTGGTGGTAGTGTTGGTGGTGGTGTTAGTGGTAGTGTGTGTGGTAGTGTGGTGGTAGTGTTAGTGGTAGTGTTGGTGGTAGTGTCGGTGGTAGTGTTGGAGGTGGTGTTGGTGGTAGTGTTGGTGGTGGTGTTGGTGGTAGTATTGGTGGTAGTGTTGGTGGTAGTGTTAGTGGTAGTGTTGGTGGTAGTGTCGGTGGTAGTGTTGGAGGTGGTGTTGGTGGTAGTGTTGGAGGTAGTATTGGTGGTAGTGTGTTGGGGTAGTGTCGGTGGTAGTGTTGGAGGTGGTGTTGGTGGTAGTGTTGGTGGTGGTGTTGGTGGTAGTGTTGGTGGTAGTGTTCGAGGTAGTGTTGGTGGTAGTGTTGGTGGTAGTGTTGGAGGTAGTATTGGTGGTAGTGTTAGTGGTAGTGTTGGTGGTAGTGTTGGTGGTAGTGTTGGAGGTAGTGTTGGTGGTAGTGTTGGAGGTAGTGTTAGTGGTAGTGTTGGTGGTAGTGTTGGAGATAGTGTTGGTGGTAATGTTGGAGGTAGTGTTGGAGGTAGTGTTGATAGTAGTGTTGGAGATAGTGTTGGTGGTAATGTTGGAGGTAGTGTTGGAGGTAGTGTTGGTGGTAATGTTGGAGGTAGTGTTGGAGGTAGTGTTGGAGGTAGTGTTGGAGGTAGTGTTGGAGGTAGTGTTGGAGGTAGTGTTAGTGGTAGTGTTGGAGGTAGTGTTGTAGGTAGTGTTGGTGGTAATGTTGGAGGTAGTGTTGTAGGTAGTGTTGGTGGTAATGTTGGAGGTAGTGTTGGAGGTAGTGTTGGAGGTAGTGTTGGTGGTAATGTTGGAGGGTAATTTAACAGTTTTAAGTCCGCAACAACAGCTGTTCAATGACAGCTGTTGTAGGTCATGTGTGTGTGTGTGTGTGTGTGTGTGTGTGTGCGTGTGTGTGTGTGTGTGCGTGTGTGTGTGTGTGTGTGCGTGTGTGTGTGTGTGCGTGCTGTGTGTGTGTGTGTGTGTGTGCGTGTGTGTGTGTGTGTGTGCGTGTGTGTGCGTGTGTGCGTGTGTGCGTGTGTGTGTGCTGTGTGTGTGTGCGTGTGTGTGTGTGTGTGCGTGTGTGTGTGTATGTGTGTGTGTGCGTGCGTGTGCGTGCGTGTGTGTGTGTGTACTCACCTATTTGTGGTTGCAGGGGTCGAGTCATAGCTCCTGGCCCCGCCTCTTCACTGATTGCTACTAGGTCCTCTCTCTCCCTGCTCCATGAGCTTTATCAAACCTAGTCTTAAAACTATGTATGGTTCCTGCCTCCACTATGTCGCTTTCCAAGCTATTCCACTTCCTGACAACTCTATGACTGAAGAAATACTTCCTAACATCCCTTTGACTCATAGGAGTCTTCAACTTCCAATTGTGACCCCTTGTTTCTGTGTCCCCTCTCTGGAACATCTTGTCTCTGTCCACCTTATCTATTCCTCGCAGTATTTTATATGTCGTTATCATGTCTCCCTAACCCTCCTGTCCTCTAGTGTCGTCAGGCCGATTTCCTTAACCTTTCTTCGTAGGACAATCCCTTAGCTCTGGGACTAGTCTTGTTGCAAACCTTTGCACTTTCTCTAATTTCTTGACGTGCTTGACCAGGTGTGGGTTCCAAACTGGTGCTGCATACTCCAGTATGGGCCTGACGTATATGGTATACAGAGTCTTGAATGATTCCTTGGTGAGGTATTGGAACGCTATTCTTAGGTTTGCCAGCCGCCCGTATGCTGCAGCAGTTATCTGATTGATGTGTGCCTCAGGAGATGTGCTCGGTATTATACTCACCCCAAGATCTTTTTCCTTGAGTGAGGTTTGCAGTCTTTGGCCACCTAGACTATACTCTGTCTGCGGTCTTCTTTGCCCTTCCCCGATATTCATGACTTTACATTTGGCAGGGTTAAATTCAAGGAGCCAGTTACTGGACCAGGCTTGCAGCCTGTCCAGGTCTCTTTGTAGTCCTGCCTGATCCTCGACTGATTTGATTCTTCTCATTAACTTCACATCATCTGCAAACAGGGACACTTCTGAGTCTATCCCTTCCGTTATGTCATTCACATATACCAAAAACAGTACAGGTCCTAGGACTGACCCTTGTGGAACTCCACTCGTCACAGGTGCCCACTCTGACATCTCGTCACGTACCATGACTCGTTGTTGCCTCCCTGTGTGTGTGTGTGTGCGTGCGTGTGTACTCACCTATTTGTGGTTGCAGGGGTCGAGTCATAGCTCCTGGCCCCGCCTCTTCACTGATTGCTACTAGGTCCTCTCTCTCCCTGCTCCATGAGCTTTATCAAACCTAGTCTTAAAACTATGTATGGTTCCTGCCTCCACTATGTCGCTTTCTAAGCTATTCCACTTCCTGACAACTCTATGACTGAAGAAATACTTCCTAACATCCCTTTGACTCATAGGAGTCTTCAACTTCCAATTATGACCCCTTGTTTCTGTGTCCCTCTCTGGAACATCTTGTCTCTGTCCACCTTATCTATTCCTCGCAGTATTTTATATGTCGTTATCATGTCTCCCCTAACCCTCCTGTCCTCTAGTGTCGTCAGGCCGATTTCCCTTAACCTTTCTTCGTAGGACAATCCCCTTAGCTCTGGGACTAGTCTTGTTGCAAACCTTTGCACTTTCTCTAATTTCTTGACGTGCTTGACCAGGTGTGGGTTCCAAACCGGTGCTGCATACTCCAGTATGGGCCTGACGTATATGGTATACAGAGTCTTGAATGATTCCTTAGTGAGGTATTGGAACGCTATTCTTAGGTTTGCCAGCCGCCCGTATGCTGCAGCAGTTATCTGATTGATGTGTGCCTCAGGAGATGTGCTCGGTATTATACTCACCCCAAGATCTTTTCTTTGAGTGAGGCTTGCAGTCTTTGGCCACCTAGACTATACTCTGTCTGCGGTCTTCTTTGCCCTTCCCCGATATTCATGACTTTACATTTGGCAGGGTTAAATTCAAGGAGCCAGTTACTGGACCAGGCTTGCAGCCTGTCCAGGTCTCTTTGTAGTCCTGCCTGATCCTCGACTGATTTTATTCTTCTCATTAACTTCACATCATCTGCAAACAGGGACACTTCTGAGTCTATCCCTTCCGTTATGTCATTCACATATACCAAAAACAGTACAGGTCCTAGGACTGACCCTTGTGGAACTCCACTCGTCACAGGTGCCCACTCTGACATCTCGTCACGTACCATGACTCGTTGTTGCCTCCCTGTCAGATATTCTCTGATCCATTGCAGTGTTTTTCCTGTTACGTGTGCCTGATCCTTTAGCTTTTGCATTAACCTCTTGTGAGGAACTGTGTCGAACGCCTTCTTGCAGTCCAAAAAATGCAGTCTATCCACCCTCTCCCCGTGTCTTACTTCTGTTACCTTATCATAAAACTCCAGTAGGTTTGTGACACAGGATTTTCCTTCCCTGAAACCGTGCTGGTTGTCGTTTATAAGCTTGTGTCTTTCTAGGTGCTCCACCACTCTCCTCCTGATGATCTTCTCCATGACTTTGCATACTATACACGTCAGTGACACAGGTCTGTAGTTTAATGCCTCGTGTCTGTCTCCTTTCTTAAAAATTGGGACTACATTTGCCATCTTCCACGCCTCAGGTAGTTGCCCAGTTTCAATGGATGTGTTGAAGATTTGTGTTAGTGGCACACACAACATCTCTGCTCCCTCTCTAAGGACCCACGGAGAAATGTTGTCCGGTCCCACCGCTTTTGAGGTATCGAGTTCACATAGCAGCTTCTTCACCTCCTCCTCGGTTGTGTGTATTTCATCCAGCACTTGTTGGTATACCTCCCTATTCTGAATTCCTGGAGTCCTACCTGTCTCCTGTGTAAATACTTCTTTAAATCTCATGTTGAGCTCCTCACATACCTCTTGGTCGTTTATTGTGAACTCCCACCTTCCTTTCTCAGCCTGATTACCTGGTCCTTGACTGTTGTTTTCCTCCTGATGTGGCTATACAACAGCTTCGGGTCAGACTTGACTTTTGATGCTATATCATTTTCATATTGTCGCTGAGCCTCCCTTCTTACCTGTGCATATTCGTTTCTGGCTCTTCGGCTAATCTCTTTATTTTCCTGGGTCCTTTGTCTTCTGTACTTTTTCCATTCTCTATTACACTTACTTTTTGCCTCCCTACACCTCTGGGTGAACCAAGGACTCGTTCTGGTCTTCCCATTACTTCTGTTTCCTTGGGGACAAACCTCTCCTCTGCCTCTTTGCATTTGGTTGTCACATATTCCATCATTTCTTTTACTGGTTTTCCTGCCAATTCTCTCTCCCACTGAACGTCTTGTAGGAAGTTCCTCATGCCTGTGTAGTCCCCCTTTTGTAGTTTCGTTTCTCCCTTCCTATTCCTGCTCCCTCTCCACTTGTAGCTCAACTATATAATCAAAACACAGAACCAAATGATCACTAGCTCCAAGGGGCCTTTCATACGTGATATCCTCGATGTCCGAACTACTCAAGGTGAATACTAGGTCCAGTCTTGCTGGATCATCCCCACCTCTCTCTCTGGTAGTGTCTCTAACATGTTGATGCATGAGGTTTTCCAGTACCACATCCATCATCTTGGCTCTCCATGATTCAGGACCCCCATGGGGCTCTAGGTTTTCCCAATCAATCTCTTTGTGATTGAAATCACCCATAACTAGTAACTTTGCTCTCCCCATGTGGGCTCTTCTGGCTACCTCGGCTAGTGTGTCTACCATTGTTCTGTTGCTCTCGTCGTATTCTTCTCTTGGCCTCCTGCAGTTCTGTGGCGGGTTGTACATTACAGCAATTATCACCTTATGGCCCTCAGACTGAATTGTTCCTACTATGTAGTCCCTTTCACCCATTCCATCCATTCCTTCCACTTCCTCAAATCCCCACCTGTTCTTAATGAGCAGTGCAACTCCTCCTCCCCCTCTGCTCCCTCTATCTTTCCTGAGGATTTGATATCCGGGTGGGAAGATTGCATCTGTTATCATCCTGGTGAGTTTCGTTTCTGTGAGTGCTATTATGTCTGGGGATGTCTCACCTAATTGTACTCAATTGTGGTTGCAGGGGTCGAGACTCAGCTCCTGGCCCCGCCTCTTCGCTGTCCGCTACTGGGTCTGTGCTCTCCCTGCTCCATGAGCTTTATCATACCTCGTCTTAAAACTATGTATGGTTCCTGCCTCCACTATATCTTTCTCTAGACTATTCCACTTCCTGACTACTCTGTGGCTGAAGAAATGCTTCCTGACATTCCTTTGACTCATCTGAGTCTTCAGCTTCCAGTTGTGTCTCCTCGTTTCTGTGTTCCCTCTCTGGAACATCCTGTCACTGTCTACCTTGTCGATTCCCTGCAGTATTTTGTATGTCGTTATCATGTATCCTCTAACCATTCTGTCCTCCAGTGTTGTTAGTCCTATTTCTATTTCTTCGTAGGACATACCCCTTAGCTCCGGGACTAGTCTTGTTGCAAACCTTTGCACTTTCTCTAATTTCTTGACGTGCTTGACCAGGTGTGGGTTCCAAACTGGTGCTGCATACTCCAGTATGGGCCTGACGTACACGGTGTACAGTGTCTTGAACGATTCCTTACTAAGGTATCGGAACGCTATTCTCATGTTTGCCAGGCGCCCATATGCTGTCGCGGTTATCTGGTTGATGTGTGCTTCCGGAGACGGTTGGTGTTATACTCACCCCAAGATCTTTCTCCTCGAGTGAGGTTTGCAGTCTTTGGTCACCTAGCCTATACTCTGTCTGCGGTCTTCTTTGCCCTTCCCCGATCTTCATGACTTTGTATTTGGCGGGGTTAAACTCGAGAAGCCAGTTGTTGGACCAGGTATCCAGCCTGTCCAGGTCTCTTTGTAGTCCTGCCTGATCCTCATCTGATTTAATTCTCCTCATTAACTTCACATCATCTGCAAACAGGGACATTTCTGAGTCTATCCCTTCCGTCATGTCATTCACATATACCAGAAACCCCACCGGTCGTAGGACTGACCCCTCGTGGATTCCCGCTCGTCAGTTAGTTTGATATCTTTATTATGCACCCCATACCCATCCTGTGGGCGGTAGTCAAAAGATTACAGAGGAATAATGGGTCCAGGGACTGGACCCCAAAGTTTTGATAGCTGAGCATCCATTGAAATGCCTTTCGTGTTATGCCTGCCTGATCCTCTAGCTTTTGTATTAACTTCTGTGTGGAACTGTGTCGAAGAAAATGCAATCTACCCATCCTCTCTCTCTCTTGTTTTATTTCCGTCACCTTGTCGTAAAACTCCAGTCGGTTTGTGACACAGGATTTCCCTTCCCTGAAACTGTGCTTGTTGTTGTGTATAAGCTTATTCCTTTCTAGGTGCTCCACCACTCTTCTGATAATCTTCTAAATGACTTTGCATACTATGCATGTGAGTGACACTGTTCTTTAGTTTAGTGCTTCCTCTCTGTCTCCTTTCTTAAAAACTGGGACTGCATTTGCTGTCTTCCATACCTCAGGTAGTCGCCCTGTTACAATAGATGTGTTGAAGATTGTTGTTAGTGGTACACATAGTGTCTCTGCTCCCTCTCTCAGGACCCACAGAGAGATGTTGTCAAGGCCCACCGCCTTTGAGGTATCTAGCTCACTTAGCAGCATCCTCACCTCCTCCTCGGTTGTGTGTATTGTGTCCAGCACTTGCTGGTGCACCCACCTTCCCAGCTTTCTGGAGTCCTTTTGTCTCCACTGAAAATATTTCCTTAAATCTTGTGTTGAGTTCTTCACATACTTCTCGGTCGTTTCTTGTAAACTCTCCTCCTTCCTTCTTCAGCCTGATTACCTGGTCCTTCACTGTTATTCTATTCCTGATGTGGCTGTACAACAGCTTTGAGTCAGACTTGGCTTTCAGTGCTGTGTTATTTTCGTATTGTCACTGGGCCTCCCTCCTTACTTGTGCATATCGTTTCTGTCTCTTCAACTAATCTACCTATTTTCCTGGGTACTTTCTCTTCTATACTTTTTGCATTCTCTAGCGCACATAATTTTGGTCTCTCTGGACCTTGGGTGAACCAAGGACTCGTTCTGGTCTTCCCATTATTTCTGTTGCCCTTGGGAACAAACCTCTTCTCTTCCTCTTAGCATTTCATTGAAATCTATTCCATTATTTCATTTACTGATTTTCCCAGCAGTTCTCTTTTCAATTGATCCTCATGCTGTGTAGTCGTCCCTTTTGTTGATTGGCTTCTCCCATCCTACTCTTCCTGCTTCCTCTCCACTTGTAACTCTACTATGTACTTGAAGCTCAGGACCACGTGATCACTAGCTCCAAGAGACCTTTCATATGTGATGTTCTCAGTGTCTGAACTACTCAAGGTGAATATGAGGTCCAGTCTTGCTGGTTCATCCTCTCCTCTCTGGTGGTGTCCCTAACATGCTGATGCATGAGGTTTTCCAGTACAACCTCCATCATCTTGGCCCTCCATGTTTCTGGTTCCACATGTGACTCCAGGTTTTTCCAATCCTGGTCCATGAGTTTTCTGAGTGCACTACCAGTTGTGAGGCCTCGTGGCAGTCTTTGTTTGCACAGAGCACGACGCTGTTCATGTGTGAATGTATGATAGGTGGCACTACCACTCACATTCCCTCCTCCACTACCATTACACACATCACTATAACTGTCATCACCAACACCACTATCAACATTGTGTTCATTACATTTATCAGCAGTGCTATATTCAACATTAATGTCAATGTGGTTAACCTCATCATACTCGGCATCACCACTTACATGACCTTCATCACTATTACTAACATTATGGAAACCACTGCCCTCATCACCTAGTGTGGTGTAGAAAGGCGTAGTGTTGTGTAGAGAGGCCTAGTGTGGTGTAGAAAGGCGTAGTGTGGTGTAGAGAGGCGTAGTGTGGTGTTGAGAGGCCTAGTGTGGTGTAGAGAGGCCTAGTATGGTGTAGAGAGGCCTAGTATGTTGTAGAGAGGCGTAGTGTGGTGCAGAGAGGCGTAGTGTGGTGTAGGTGGTGTTGAGAGGCCTAGTGTTGTGTAGAGAGGCTTAGTGTGGTGTAGAGAGGCGTAGTGTGGTGTAGAGAGGCGTAGTGTGGTGTAGAGGCGTAGTGTGGTGTAGAAAGGCGTAGTGTGGTGTGAGAGGCGTAGTGTGGTGTTGAGAGGCCTAGTGTGGTGTAGAGAGCCTAGTATGGTGTAGAGAGGCCTAGTATGTTGTAGAGAGGCGTAGTGTGGTGCAGAGAGGCGTAGTGTGGTGTAGGTGGTGTTGAGAGGCCTAGTGTTGTGTAGAGAGGCTTAGTGTGGTGTAGAGAGGCGTAGTGTGGTGTAGAGAGGCGTAGTGTGGTGTAGAGAGGCGTAGTGTGGTGTAGAAAGGCGTAGTGTGGTGTAGAGAGGCGTAGTGTGGTGTTGAGAGGCCTAGTGTGGTGTAGAGGCCTAGTATGGTGTAGAGAGGCCTAGTATGTTGTAGAGAGGCGTAGTGTGGTGCAGAGAGGCGTAGTGTGGTGTAGGTGGTGTTGAGAGGCCTAGTGTTGTGTAGAGAGGCGTAGTGTGGTGTAGAGAGGCGTAGTGTGGTGTAGAGAGGCCTAGTATGGTGTAGAGAGGCCTAGTATGGTGTAGAGAGGCCTAGTATGTTGTAGAGAGGCGTAGTGTGGTGCAGAGAGGCGTAGTGTGGTGTAGGTGGTGTTGAGAGGCTCAGTGTTGTGTAGAGAGGCTTAGTGTGGTGTAGAGAGGCGTAGTGTGGTGTAGAGAGGCGTAGTGTGGTGTAGAGAGGCGTAGTGTGGTGTAGAAAGGCGTAGTGTGGTGTAGAGAGGCGTAGTGTGGTGTTGAGAGGCCTAGTGTGGTGTAGAGAGGCCTAGTATGGTGTAGAGAGGCCTAGTATGTTGTAGAGAGGCGTAGTGTGGTGCAGAGAGGCGTAGTGTGGTGTAGGTGGTGTTGAGAGGCCTAGTGTTGTGTAGAGAGGCTTAGTGTGGTGTAGAGAGGCGTAGTGTGGTGTAGAGAGGCGTAGTGTGGTGTAGAGAGGCGTAGTGTGGTGTAGAAAGGCGTAGTGTGGTGTAGAGAGGCGTAGTGTGGTGTTGAGAGGCCTAGTGTGGTGTGAGAGGCCTAGTATGGTGTGAAGGCCTAGTATGTTGTAGAGAGGCGTAGTGTGGTGCAGAGAGGCGTAGTGTGGTGTAGGTGGTGTTGAGAGGCCTAGTGTTGTGTAGAGAGGCTTAGTGTGGTGTAGAGAGGCGTAGTGTGGTGTAGAGAGGCGTAGTGTGGTGTAGAGAGGCGTAGTGTGGTGTAGAAAGGCGTAGTGTGGTGTAGAGAGGCGTAGTGTGGTGTTGAGAGGCCTAGTGTGGTGTAGAGAGGCCTAGTATGGTGTAGAGAGGCCTAGTATGTTGTAGAGAGGCGTAGTGGGCAGAGAGGCGTAGTGTGGTGTGGTGGTGTTGAGAGGCCTAGTGTTGTGTAGAGAGGCGTAGTGTGGTGAGAGGCGTAGTGTGGTGTAGAGAGGCGTAGTGTGGTGTAGAAAGGCGTAGTGTGGTGTAGAGAGGCGTAGTGTGGTGTTGAGAGGCCTAGTGTGGTGTAGAGGCCTAGTATGGTGTAGAGGGCCTAGTATGTTGTAGAGAGGCGTAGTGGTGCAGAGAGGCGTAGTGTGGTGTAGGTGGTGTTGAGAGGCCTAGTGTTGTGTAGAGAGGCGTAGTGTGGTGTAGAGAGGCGTAGTGTGGTGTAGAGAGGCGTAGTGTGGTGTAGAGAGGCGTAGTGTGGTGTAGAGAGGCGTAGTGTGGTGTAGAGGCCTAGTGTGGTGTTGAGAGGCCTAGTGTGGTGTAGAGAGGCGTAGTGTGGTGTAGAGAGGCGTAGTGTGGTGTAGAGAGGCCTAGTATGTTGTAGAGATGCGTAGTGTGTAGAGGCCTAGTGTGGTGTAGAGAGGCCTAGTGTGGTGTTGAGAGGCCTAGTTTGGTGTAGAGGCCTAGTGTGGTGTAGAGGCCTAGTGTGGTGTTGAGAGGCCTAGTTTGGTGTAGAGAGGCGTAGTGTGGTGTAGAGAGGCGTAGTGTGGTGTAAGAAGCGTAGTGTGGTGTAGAAGGCGTAGTGTGGTGTAGAGATGCCTATTGTGGTGTTGAAGGCGTAGTGTGGTGTGGAGAGGCGTAGTGTGGTGTAGAGAGGCCTAGTGGGGTGTTGAGAGGCGTAGTGGGTGTAGAGATGCCTATTGTGGTGTTGAGAGCGTAGTGTGGTGTAGAAGGCCTAGTGTGGTGTAGAAGGCCTAGTGTGGTGTAGAGAGCCTAGTGTGGTGTAGAGAGGCCTAGTGTGGTGTTGAGAGGCCTAGTGTGGTGGGAGGCGTAGTGTGGTGTAGAGAGGCCTAGTGTGGTGTTGAGAGGTCTAGTGTGGTGTAGAGAGGCCTAGTGTGGTGTAGAGAGGCCTAGTGTGGTGTAGAGAGGCCTAGTGTGGTGTTGAGAGGCCTAGTGTGATGTAGAGAGGCGTAGTGTGGTGTAGGGAGGCCTAGTGTGGTGTTGCCACATGTCATTATAATGTACCATCTGGTACAATGTCAGCAAATATAATCAATACTAATAATTACAAGTGTATGAATGTGTGTATGTGTGTTCCAGGTAACTCGTTATGCCTCTTTAGACTCGACTCGACCAGTGACCGACTGAACGTCTTCTCTAAGCTAGCTTCTCTAACAAACTGACAATCAGAACAGCTTGATTGAACAGTAAAATGACCAATTCGCCGAACAGCAATATAGCAAGCAACAGCACAGTGTCAGGAACAAGGAGATAGAAAAACGACCTAACTGGGGACCATCAGCAGATCCTCCATAACAGTCACAAAACTCCCTTATACTAACTGAATCTAAGTTCAGCATAACCAAAATCCCGACTGTGACGGTGCACAGATGCCTTAGCGAATTAGGTCAAGAGCTATAGCTAGAGACCTGAGTTATCTCAGTGTCAGTGTGAAAACAACCCAGAAAAACGTCGAAAATCACTAAGTCTAGTCTATTCTCTGTGAACAGAGTTACACAGAGTCCAGAGAAGTATGTGTCGTCTCACCACCGAACACACACGCTACCCCACACAGTGTAAATGACGAGAAAACAATCAGAGACAAGAGCGAGGTGTTGTCTCAACGAGGGTCAGCAGGGAAGAGGGAGGAGTAAGGAGAAGCAGTCTCCCGCTCAGGTGGCATCACGCCACCCACTGACTGCCCAGCTGGCAGTATAAAAAGCCAAGTGCTGTTTAGGTAGTTTGCCAACTGAAAGGCACCTACTGAACACTGTCGAACACTTAGCACAATTGTGTATGTTACATCCTACCTAATAAAATAGCTAAGTCAAAATAATATAAAACAAGATATTAACGATTTAGCTATTATCGAAAATATCAGCAATATAAAATTATAGGAAAAGAAATATATTATATCATATCCACATTATATCATTGTGGCCTATTCTGGGGTGCAAACAGGCCCCCACTAACAAACAGTAATTTGGGTTTTTAAAACAAAATCAGGGCGGGCAGATAGGTGTCAAGACTTTTGTCGTTGGACTGCATCGGCCAGCAGTAACAGCCTGGTTGATATCTGGTCCCAAAATGAGGCCTGGTCCGACCGGGCCGCAGGGGCGTTGACCCCCGGAATTCTCCAGGAAACCCCGGGTTTACAACCTTATCTGGGTTGGGGGTTTAAACGTTATCTGGGGGGCACCCCGGGTTTACAATTATCTGGGGGGCCCCCGGGTTTACAACCTTATCTGGGGGGGCACCCAGGGTTTTGGGTTTTCTGGGGGGCCCCGGGTTTAAAATTATCGGTGGCACCCAGGGGTTAAAACCCTTTTCTGGGTGGCACCCAGGGGTTAAACCTTGTCTAGTGTGGACCCGGGTTTACAACTTCTAGGGTGGCACCCAGGGTTTACAAACCCTGTCTGGGGAATTTCCCCTTTTTAAGGGGTTTTAAATTTCTAGGGTGGCACCCAGGGGGTTTCAACCTTGTCTAGGGGGGCCCCAGGGGGTTTCAACGTTGTCTAGAGTGGCACCCAGGGGTTCCTTGTCAAGTGGCACCCCCCAAAAGGTTACAACGTTTTCTAGGGCCACCGCTTAAAAAAATCTAAACTGATGGTTACTCTTATTAATTTGATGATTACCTGGGAAAGGGAAAATAACTAACATATCAACACACAACACCTTTCAAAAAAAAACCCGTTCCTTTCCAGGATTTAAAATTGACAACTTATTATTACAAAATATTACCAAAACTAACTAGTACACTTGGTAGTTATTTAAAGTTAGGTCTTAAGAGAAGTGGGGCTCCATGACCCATCATTCTGGGCCCTTTTTCCCTGAAGGCAAAAAAAAAAACACTATTATTTTATCTAATAACACATCCTGGGTGTGAGAATAAACAAAATACAGATGTAGTATAAAAGGAAACACTTAAATCAGACCCCAGAATATGGAAGGAAATGAAATGGGAAAGAAGAAGGAGAGGGGGCTTATTATTAATAGACAACACTTTTGCAGAGGGGCACACCCGAG
>WNWK01032850.1:0-21593 GCA_009830355.1 Cherax destructor
AATTATTTGGTACTAAGTGAAATACACTGGCATGAATTATTAAGTACTATGAGAAATAAACTAGCATGAATTATTAAGTACTAAGAGAAATACACTAGCATGAATTATTAAGTACTAAGAGAAATACACTACCATGAATTATTAAGTACTAAGAGAAATACACTAGCATCAATTATTAAGTACTAAGAGAAATACACTAGCATGAATTATTTGGTACTAAGTGAAATACACTGGCATGAATTATTAAGTACTATGAGAAATAAACTAGCATGAATTATTAAGTACTAAGAGAAATACAATAGCATGAATTATTAAGTACTATGAGAAATAAATTAGCATGAATTATTAAGTACTAAGAGAAATACACTAGCATGAATTATTAAGTACTAAGAGAAATATACTAGCATGAATTATTAAGTACTAAGAGAAATGCGCTTCCATGAATTATTAAGTACTAAGAGAAATACACTAGCATGAGTTACTAAGTACTTAGAGAAATAAACTAGCATGAATTATTAAGTACTAAGAGAAATACACTAGCATGAATTATTAGGTACTAAGAGAAATACACTAGCATGAATTATTAAGTACTAAGAGAAATACACTATCATGAATTATTAAGTACAAAGAGAAATGCACTAGCATGAATTATTAAGTACTAAGAGAAATGCGCTAGCATGAATTATTAAGTACTAAGAGAAATACACTAGCATGACTTATTAAGTACTAAGATAAATACACTAGCATGAATTATTAAGTACTAAGTTAAATACACTAGCATGAATTATTAAGTACTAAGAGAAATACACTAGCATAAATTATTAAGTACTATGAGAAATAAACTAGCATGAATTATTAAGTACTAAGAGAAATACACTAGCATGAATTATTAAGTACTAAGAGACATACACTAGCATGAATTATAAACGCACACCAAGTACTTGTTGTGTTTGTATGAGTGTATGATTGAGTCATGTTTATCAGTGTATATGTGTCTGTGTAGACTCGTTACTAGGATATATCAGCATCATGCTGCTGCTCTATTCTATGTGACAGTTACACGCTGGCAATAAAAGGTAATTATGGTTCGGTGTCATATTTCATCACGCATAATGGAGGTCGTACACACTGTTGAAGTCTGTCAGCCTGAGCCGTGTCATGTCAGGGTGTGTGGGAGCCGAGTCATATCAGTGTGTGATGGAGCTGTGTCATGTCAGGGTGTGTGGGAGCCGAGTCATGTCAGGGTGTGTGGGAGCCGTGTCATGTCAGGGTGTGTGGGAGCCGTGTCATGTCAGGGTATGGGAGCCGAGTCTTGTCAGGGTGTGTGGGAGCCGAGTTATGTCAGTGTGTGTGGGAGCCGAGTCATGTCAGTGTGTGTGGGAGCCGAGTCATGTCAGGGTGTGTGTGAGCCGAGTCATGTCAGGGTGTGTGTGAGCCGAGTCATGTCAGGGTGTGTGGGAGCCGAGTTATGTCAGGGTGTGTGTGAGCCGAGTCATGTCAGGGTGTGTGTGAGCCGAGTCATGTCAGGGTGTGTGGGAGCCGAGTCATGTCAGGGTGTGTGTGAGCCGAGTCATGTCAGGGTGTGTGGGAGCTGTGTCATGTCAGGGTGTGTGGGAGCCGTGTCATGTCAGGATTATGAAGAAATTAGGAAAATATTTGACACTGGCACGAAGCTGCGATATCCTAAAGTGTTTATGGAATCTGCCTTGCTGGCAGCTAAAAAAAACTTATTATAGAACAGAACCTAGGATAACACCTCAGACCAAGAATGTGCTGGTCCTCCCATATAACGAGAATTTATCTATCCTGCCGAATGCTCTTAGAATATTTAATATACAAGTTGTATTTAAAAATTCACGGACTGTTAGAAGCATCCTGATAAAGAATGTACCACAACAACGTGTTGGTGGTGTCTACAGAGTTGGTGGTGTCTACAGTGTTGGTGGTGTCTACAGAGTTGGTGGTGTCTACAGTGTTGGTGATGTCTACAGAGTTGGTGGTGTCTACAGTGTTGGTGGTGTCTACAGAGTTGGTGGTGTCTACAGTGTTGGTGGTGTCTACAGAGTTGGTGGTGTCTACAGTGTTGGTGGTGTCTACAGAGTTGGTGGTGTCTACAGTGTTGGTGGTGTCTACAGAGTTGGTGGTGTCTACAGTGTTGGTGGTGTCTACAGAGTTGGTTGCAACGGTTGCAGTCTCTCCTATTTGGGACAAACTGGAAAATCATTGGAGGTGAGAATGTCCCAGCACCGTTATTCGACACGTATAGCACAGGAGTCGAACACGATTTTCAACCATATTAGAGCTTGTAATAACCCGGCAAATTGGCGGGAAGCAAGATCCATCTTCCCTTGTTGCTCCTGGCTTGAAAGGAATATTGTAGAATCGGCAATTATTAAGCATGATAGGCAGTCATTAAACAATATCAGTGTTGGGCTCTTCAAATTAGATGCGTTTTCAGTTGAGGCAATAGTACACAGTTTAAAATTGAGCTCTTATACGAATGCATCAGACTGCGTTAATTGTAATGCCACACCGAGGAATTAGGGCATATATTTTTCCTGCAGTTTCTGAAGGTTGAACCAGAGTTTGCCTCAGAATTATGTGGGTTGAATATCTGTGACCGGTTTCCTTGTTATTGCAGATGCCCCTTTAAATGCGTTTATTTATTTTAATGAGCCCCGTTTCCTTTACATAACTTGTAGAAGTCCCCCCATATACGGGACCGTTTTCTTTTGTAATATAAAGGGACACGTTGGCTTTGAGTGCCTGTGGTCATTCCCAGTGCTCTCCTCTTCCTCTCAATACACTATTCTCTCACTCCAATACAGGCGGTCCTCTGGGAACTCCTCCTCTTATCTGCAAATTTGCAAGCTCCTGATGATGTGTTGAATGCAACACGAAAGGCCTAGAGCTATCATTCTACTCCCCAGTGGTTGTTTTTCAACACATATATATATATATATATATATATATATATATATATATATATATATATATATATATATATATATATATATATATATATATATATATATATATATATATATATATATATATATATATATATATATATATATATATTCCCTAAACCTCTCTAGATTCTATTAGCCAAAATCTTTGCAAATATCTTATAGTCAGTACACATGAGCGCAATAGTCCTATAGTCCTTAAACCCCTTTGGTGTTTTACATTTAGGCACTAACACTACAACTCCTGTCCTAACTGACTTCTCCATTACTCCTGTCTCCCTCATGTCATTGAAGACCCTGAATAGCACCCCTCTCAGCACCTGCCAGTATTGCATGTATACTTCCCCCGGTAATCCATCTATACCTGGCGATTTTCCAGCCCTTAACCCTTTAACCGCCTCCCAAACTTCTTCTTCCGTTATATCCCCCTCTATTGCCTTCCTATCATCCTCATTCAACCTTCTATTAATTCCCCCTAATGATTGGACACAAGCCCTCTCATCCCTTTCCTCTTCTGCAAACTTCCTACCAAACCAACACTCCGCATAACCAGTCATCCCCTCTGTAGTTTGAAACACTCTTCCCACCTCATACCCCCCCATCTCCTCTTCCACCTCTACAGATGTCAGCAACATACCCTGTCTACGCTTCTGAAATTGCCTCAACACCACCACAGACGCCTTATCCCCCCTTAAAACCTCCTCCATCCCACTTCGTACCCGTAAAGCGTGAAACCTCTCATACTGAATGTCTTTCAGAGCCCTTCTTACTCCCTCAACAATCTCTGCATGTCTTCCCCTGCTTTCACCACCATAACTATCCCTCAATAAACCCTCTAAATACATCTGGTAACCATACCTATATCGAGCGTCCTCCCTTCCCACCTTCTCAGAGTACTCCTTTATCCCCTTCTTCCCACACTCATTCCACCACCTCGCCGCATGTACTACACCCCCTCCACAGACCCTCCCACCATCCCTCAAAATCCACCATCCCCTCTACCCTATTAAACATTGCCACGTTAAGTTTCCAATAACTCGAGTATACCCTCACAGCTCCCTCCCAACCCGCTTGCATCAACACACCCTTGTGATCTGAAAAACCTACATCCAAACATTCCACTTTCTCCAGCCCTACCACTCTCGAAACATAAATCCGATCCAATCTAGCCGCATAATTTCCCCTAAAAAAAGTGAATTCTACAGGCTCGCCCCGCCCTCCCACTGCATCGACAACCCCCACCGCATCCAAAACTTCCCGTAAGATCCTCAAAACACTACCTGTTCCTCTCGGCTCTTCGTCCCTTACCCTAATAACGCTGTTCCAGTCTCCTGCAATGATGACCACCTGCGGCAGACCCCTGAAAGCATAAATTAATTCATCCCTCACGAATTGTTCCTTGACCCTATTATTTGAAATCGCCGGCATATACACTCAAATAAAACTAACCTGGACCTCCCCCCATTGACCATCAACCCTCACCACTCTCCCCCCCCTCCCTCTTCCCATGACTGCAATACAAATGGGCACGTGTCCCTAATACCCACAAACACACCCCCCTTGAACAACTCAGAACCTCCCACAAAACACTGATATCCTTTCAACTTTAAATCCCATCCACACCTATAATTGTGCTCTTGAAAAAACACTACATCTACCCTGTACCTAATCAATGTCACTTCTACCCACTTTCGTTTGGCCTCATTTTTAAGGCTATTCACGTTCATACTTAAACACCGGAAGGTAACGGTTGAGGTTTCCCTTTTGGTTTCGGTTGTTTTCTCTCCAAAGTTATACCTGTGACAACTCCTCTCCCACCCTTCCTGTCACCTCCCATCCCCTCTTTACCCTTATCACCCCCACTACCTATAGCTCTTGTCTGTTGTCCAACTACAACTTCAGACCAAATTTTCTTACCAGGTCTCTGTGCTGGTGTGAGGACATCATTACCAGCCTCCTCACCAGTTCTCTTCCTAGATTCTCCCCTTTCTCTCTGGTCCTCATTTACCTGCTCATTGTGCACCTCCACCTCCACCTGTATGACATCCAACACAGCTTTACCACACCCCTCTCCTGCTGCCTCACCTCCACCCACCTGTTCCTGGTTCTGCTCCAGAACCCCAGTGCCACACACCTCACTGGTTGACCCCTCCAATGTCAGCTCTTCACCTTCAAGAATCTCATTGAGATCCCTCAAAATCTCAGCCTCCTGACCAGTTATACCTTCCTCTTCCATGTCTGGCCCAGTCTTTTCCCCATCTGACACCTCCACCTCCATGCTCTTCCCACTCATCCTTTGTTCCTCCATCTCCGCTCTGTCCACCTCCACGCTCCATGATGTCTTCTCTTCTCCCTGCATCGCCGCACACTCCATGCCTCCTTCTGTTCCATCCTTCGTTGCATTCCTTACTTCGTTTCTCTGTCGCTGCTCTGCTCCACCTCGACGCCAATCCTCTCTCCTTTGACTACACTCAGCAGCCAAGTGACCCGGCTTTCCACACAGTCGACATGTCCTCACCTGCCCTAAGTATGTGACGTACACCTGTGTGCGAAAATTCTCCATAAGTACATAAGAGGGAATAGGTTTCCTCAAAGAAATTTTGATGGAGTATGTTCCCTCTAAAACGCCAGCATATAGCCCCTGCGCCCAGCGTCCTATGTTTACAGCATGTATTATGCCATAACTCTTAAATACATCTTTAATATCCTCTTGTCCGAATTCAAAGGGCACATTATGCACCTTAATCCAGTGGCAGAAATATCTTTCAAACATACTTCTAGGCATTGATGTACCACTAACTTTTTCTCCTGGTATGTATCGACGACTTGTTGATAAGCTGCAGTGCAAGCTAATTTGATGAAGATCCTCCTTGCACCGTTTAATGAAATGCCATAAATCTCCTTATGCGATAATCCAAAAGTGTCTCGTAGTATTGCAGGCAGTAGAACCTCTGCATTAGATGGATATATTGCACCCTGGACCAAGTCAACACAGACCCTGTTCACTCTCCTCCTGTAACCGACGTCCATTGTTTGAAAATGACGTTGCCTCCAGCTGCCGCAAGGGAGGACCACCAGCACACCTGCACACTACCAAGGCTGGGCGTGGAATCTAAAATAAGAACTAAGCAGCAGTTTTTATTCCCTGTGCTGCTCACTTACTGAATCTTGTAGGACAGGCTGCTACCTCTTGTTGTGTGGAAGCTGTTAGTTATTTTGGCTTTATACTGAGCTTATACACCTTTTTCTCTGCCTCAATGCGCAGATGGGCAAATCTAATGAAGTCTTTGGAAGGAAAGAAAATAGCACTAACTGTGAAGTCTCTTTCAGGCGCTCGTTGGTCAGCAAAAGCTGACCAACGAGTGCTACTGAAGCCCTTGTACATGGATACAACTCTATTCAAAATTCCCTCAGAAATATTGAAAGTGACTTGGAGTAAACACCCGAAGCAAGACATGAAGCTCGAGCATTGGGAGGCAAAATGATTTTTTTTATATATTTTATTAAAAGACATATTTCAACATACATATTAATATTACAAAATCCAACAACCAAAACATAACACTCGCCTGTACATTAGGCAACCTCACAAAACTAACAACATACTGCAAAACTTTAACATGACATTCCTTATCAAGCTTTGTCCAGAACTTCATGCTTGTACAAACACTGAAGAACATTCAATGATAACAAAAGATTATACATAGATATAATAACCTACCCAGATAAATTTATTCCGAATAGGATCACAAACAATACAAAGTACCATAAAAAAACTAAGTACAAGCGTACATGACATGTAACACATCTGTACAATTCATATAGCCCCCCTACCAACAACCTACACACATCCCCAAATACTAGGCTCAGCCAGTAACTAAATATATACAACCTTGTCCTCCAATAACATAACGATACAAATCAAACTGTATATTGCTAACAATGCAAAGCATTGTCCTTGCCACTTAAAAAACGTTCAGCCATTTATCAATAACATTCAACAAATTACCATCAATATACAATGGGTATGAACATGATAACATAAATATCCTAGAATTCCAAGTATTAAGTTTTACATTTTTAAATACAAGATCTGCCTATTCCCCAACCATAATATGTGTGACACGAACATGACTGCCACCGATGTATGCACTCTGCTTGCACAGTAAACCTCAACCCAAACAGATTTAACATATATATGCATCCTAACCATCACACAATTATAACCTCTATACATTGAGGGATACTAACATTGCACTGATATAATCATAACATATAACAAGGGTAACACCTTACAAGTAACCTACAATTAACAGATCTTACAGACCTGAACATTACAGGACACTAGAGGTGTCTACCACGTATACCATAATACATTTCACAATCCTGTTACCTTCAATTGTATGTGTGCATATCCACCATATGTATAAAAAATATAACAATGAACAATGGAAAACAATTATCCATCACACCCCTATCCAGAAGCAGAGGAAAAACCCCAAAGTCTTCTCCTGACCCCCCGGTCATTAGTCATCACTCAAACACAAGACCACCACCATACACCCCTTTCCCTATCCTACCTACCCCCTCCCCCTCACACTCACAGTCGCACACTTCTAACCTGTCAACCAACACACACACTCTCTGACTCCCATTCCTTTACCCCTATCCCAAGACCCAAATTCGCTCAGCCCTTTTACATCCTACATCCCTGACCAAACATCCAACCCATCGGCATAGCCCTGTAACCCTCAGAAAAACCTGAGTCCCACCTATGCCCATACAACTCCTGATTCCTTCCATGAGTCCTATAGAACCTCGCAGCCAAAGCCCGAATCCGAACCCTACCCAATTCCTCACGCAAACCCCATGAAACGTTTAAGAAATCTAACCCCAGATACATGACCGCCATGTGCACCCCCTCCCTGAGACCCCCAAATCCAAACTCAACACTCTCAACAAGGACATTCCCCCCTCCCGCGCCCCTGACCACAGCACCAAACCACTCCCTCACATCACCCAGCTCCTCACAAAAGTATACTGCATGGTATGCCATGTCTAGCTGTCCACAGAGGCTACAAAGCCCATCCCTCACTAACCCCATTTTAAACAACTGTGCTTTTGACGCCATAATACCATGCAGAAATCTAAAACCCGTCTCTCGAACCTTAGAAGGCAGCTTAACCCGATGGAACCAGTACCACGTTGCTTTCCAATCATACATTGGATACATCGCGATACCCTGCACTACATCCACCCCTCTCCTTCCCACCCTATCAAGGACCCCCAATTTCACCTTACACGGCTTCCTCACAACTAATAAAAACCTTACCATTGCCTCACCTACTAGAATATCCTTACCTATCCACCATTGTCTTATCTCCTCCATCACTCTTCCAACCTTCGTGTCTCATACCCCTCCCCTTGCTACAAAATCCTGCCTAACGAATATACTCATCAACCTCTGTACCCCAATTTTGTTATGACTACCCTTTGTCCCAACCAATGTCTCCCAAACCCCAAAATGAACATCAAGACTCTCCTCTGTAAACTTATAGCGTCCTTCTCGACAATCGGATAAACAGCCGCTACATGCCATAACCGACTATATATTAAGGTATTAATCACTATCACCCTTTGCAAAAGTGTTATATCTCCAGACTTCAATCCCGCCATCCTTCCCATGGCCTTTCCCACCACCATAGACGAATTCATCTCCCTAGCGACCTTCCAATCATTACAAAAAATAATGCCACAAATCTTAAGGCTATCCACCGTCGTCCATCCTAGCTCCTGTCCCAACGTCCCCCTGTTAACCTGCATTCCGATTGCCTTTACAAAGAATCCTACTATTCCCTCCACACAAACTAAACCCTCCCTGGATCCCACCATAATAGTGGTATCATCCACATACCCCACAATCCCTGGCTCGGCCCCAATTTCCCCACCAATCTCCCTAACCCCTACCTTAATTAACCTATAGAAGGGATCCTGTAAACATGAAACGAGGAGCTGTGACAGGGGACATCCCTGCCATAGCCCCCTTCCATTCTCACAACTTTTCCTAACCTCCCATTAATCTGCACCCTCACATGAGCCCCTTCATACAGCGTTTTGACCCAGCCGACGATTTCATCCCCGAATCCCTGCCTCCTCAATATTGCAACCAAAGCATCATGCTGCACCCTATCATATGCCATCTCCCAATCCAGACCTACCACATCCCCCCCTCTCCCCTCCACAAAACCTTTTATACGCCTGTGCCCATTTTGCATGCTCCGCCCAGGTACACCGTACTGCCCCTCATCCACCAGTCCATCGAGCACCCTTTTCATTCTATTCACCAAAACTTTTGCAAAGATTTTATAATCGGTGCAAAGCAAGGTGATGGCTCTATAGCCACTCAGCACACCACCTTCACCTCCCTTCGGCACCAAAACCACCACCCCTATTCTTTGATCCTTCCCCATACTCCTTCCCAATTTCATGGCATTTAATTAACACACATAGTAACACTCCCCTCAATACATTCCAATGAGTGACATAAAAGTCCCCAGGAATCCCATCCATACCCGGTGTTTTTCCTAAGTTCAACCCCTTCACTGCTTGCCACGCCTCCTCCATAATTTCTCCCTCCATGACCCTTCTAGCCTCATCACTAATTCCTCTACACACCCCATCCAAGAGTATCTCCCTCCCCTCCGCCCCACCCACCTCATTCCTCCACTTAAGCTGGAACCAAACTCTGGCATACTCAAAATCCCTCCGTTGTGTGTAACACCTGCCCCAGTCTGTACCCTCCCATACCTTCCTCTACCTTCAATGACATCACCGTCATACTCTTCCTCCTACTCCTAAATCTTTGCAACACCATAGCTGACGGTTTGTCACCCCACAAAACATCTTCTAACCCACTACACACCCCGATCGCCTGAAACCTTTCATTTTGAATATCCTTCAACCGTTCCTGTAACCCCCTTACCTCCTCCTGCGATCGCCCTACCCCTCTCCCTTGACATTCCCTCAACTGAGCCTCCACGTATCTTTGTAACCCAAACCTCAGCCTCGCATCCTCTCTTTCCTCCCTCTGATAATATTCCCTTATTGCCACCTTCTCCCTCACAGACCACCATGCTACTATATCCCCAATCCCCTTCCCCTCACCCCTCTGCCCTTCCCACCATGCAGCAAAAGATCCTTGATGCTCAACCCTTTGTAACAAATGGGTATTTAACTTCCAATAACTAGGATACACCGCCACCACTCCCTCCCACCGAAGATCAACTAAAACACCCTGATGATCTGAAAACCCCACGTCTACACCACTCACAATGCCCACCCTAACATCCCCAGAAACATAAATCCTGTCAAGCCTCGCAGCATAACCCCTACGAAAGAACGTATGCTCGACATTCCACCCCTCACCCCTTATGACATCTACCACCCCAATCGCCCCCAACACCTCCCACATCACCCCCAGAACACAACCAGCTCCCCTAGGTTCTACATCTTTCCTCCGTATGACACAATTCCAATCCCCCGCAACGATCGTGACCAAGGGCAGCCCACGAAGCACATAAACTATCTCCTCCCTGACAAATTCCTCCTTTACCTGATGACTGCTTACCACCAGCATGTACACCCCAATAAAACAAACCTGTACATCTCCCCACATACCCTCCACCCAGACTATCCTCCCCCCTCCCCCTCCTCCCACGCTTTCAACTGAAAAGGGTTGGACGAACATACACCTATCGCAACCCCACCCTTGACTTTCTCAGAACTACCAGTGTACATCTCATAACCATTCAACCTCAACTCTCTACCACACCTAAAATTGTGCTCCTGAAGAAAGCACACATCCACTTTCAAACGTCTCAAAGTCACTTCTACCCACTTTCTCTTTACCTCCGTGCAGAGGTCATTTACGTTCATGTCTAAACACTTGAAAGCCTCATCGGGGGTTTCCCTCTCTGTTTCGGCTGTTTCAACATACCCAGGGTGGCATTCCCCTTTCGATCTTCCCCCTCAATCCTCTCATTTACCATCGCCACCAGGCTCATCCCCTTTTGCCTTCCCTTCCCACCCTTAGCCACCTCCACCCAGGCCTTTTTGCATGACCTCTGACCAGGGGTCAATACATCATCTTCACTCATTCCACTGGGCCTTTTATGTGACTCACCCAATACCTCCATATTCCCATCATCATTCCCTCTATACACCTCCATAGGAGTGCCCTCCCCTTGACTCTGTGCACATTGATTCACCACATCCTCGGTTCCAGAGCTATCCAAGATCCTACACAGATCAACCAAATTGAGGTTCTGGGAATCATCCCTAATCCCCGATGGCCCATCCACTGGCTCCATCCGAGCCTGCTCCACCTGTGTCGCCTGCATTGCAGGTGACAAGGTTGTCATCACCTCCTCCATAGCCTCCGATGCCTCACTCCACTTTCCTGAGACTTCCACAGCTGCCTCAATCTGCTCCTCACGACTCGCTTGCTCACCTCTTGTTGCATTCCCAGCACCAAAAGCACATCCATGATGGTACGAGTCTCTCCTGCTGTCACAAGACGCTGCTAAATTACCTGTACCTCCACACAGTCTACATGTCCTCAGTTGCCCAGCATACGTAATGTACACTTGGGTACGGAACATCTCCAGCATCACATATGAGGGACTCTGTCTTCTTAGTGACATTTTAATGGAGAATGAGCCTTCCAGCATACCGGCATAGATACCCTGGGCCCACCGACCCTTCGTTATGGCCTGGATGACTCCATATTGCTGAAATACCTCCTTCACATCTGCCTCACATGCCTCAAATGGGACATTTCGAACTTTTATCCACGAATAGTGAGTCAAAACATCTCTCAGCCGAACCTCCAAGCCGGAATTGATGACTAACCTCTTCTCTTCATAGTTGTCTACTAGCTTTTCATAAGCGCTGCTGGTGTTTAACTTTACAGATATTCTTGCTGCTCCATTCAATGATACTCCGTACATGTCCACAGCAGAGATACCATACGTGTCTCGTAGAATCATGGGTAGAAGAACATCGGCATTGCTAGGGTATACAGCCCCTTGGAGCAGCTCTATACAAACAGTATTGACTCTCCTCCTGTAGCTCCACCATATTGTAGAAAATAAATTCTGTTTCGCCAACCTACCACCCTACCACCACGAAGGCTGGGTAGCGAATCAAAAATGAATTGTCTTGAAACTGCTCTGATGGCTAAGATCTGGAAGATAATCCTTATACAGTTCAACAGTACAAGCAAAGCTTTCCAAGGTGTTGATATTGACCTGAAAATGGTGGTGGATTTAATTTTTTCTCTGGAAAGGTTTCTGAAATCAATTCAAGATTGGAATGAAGAGCTGGAACTGGATGCTAGGAACATCTGTGGCAACACAGACTACAAATAAACCTCAAGCAGGCAAAGAAAGTGAAACAAGCAATATGATGCAAACCCAACATCAGACTCAGAGGAAGTTGTTTTGTCTCCCAGAGAAAAATTCAGATGTGAAACTTTCAATGTCATTTTAGATCAGTTGTGTGTTGCCTTACAACAACGCAGGGTAGCATACCAAGCAGTGTATGACAGGCTCAATGTAATCGTCGATCACCATGCCCAGCCCTTCTAGGGCAGGGTAGGTGCCAAGGCTGGAGCTTGCTACCATCTGCAGCTCGTGAGCCTGCCCTTCCCATTAGGGAAGGTGGCAGACCAGAGAAGCCTTGCATCTATCTACCTCCATGCCTCATGCTGGTGGGGAAGGTGGCTAGGTCTGGGGCCAGTTGGTCCCGCCACTGAGGGGTATCCCCTCCCATGGGAGACATAGGTCTCTGACACTCCCACGCCAGGGAGCCGGAGCCGGGTCGCCATCTGGTAAAGACCCGGGCCGGGAGAATTCCCGGTGAATCAACACCTCCTCCTCCTCCTCAATGTAATAGTCAACTTATGCAGTCTACCTGATGCAGAGATAAAACATGAGGCTAAGAAATTTATCAGTGCTTACCCTGAAGACTTCAGTAGAGTGTGTTTGTTGAGGAAATTGTCCAGTTTGCAGCCTTTGCCAAGCTCAGGTCATGTCTCACTCCATCTCAACAGGCAGTTTTAGTACATGATGAATGGGTTGCTGATACCTTTCCAGGTGTTAATGTAGACCTTAGAATATTTTTTTGAATGCGCCACTTGTGTGTTCAAGTGGGGAGGTGCCAGTGAACATCTAGACTTCTGGTTAATAAAGGAGTTTCATTATGTGTGCATGCGGCGTGGTAGCTTTATAAGTGTAGGGCATACAGTATGGCTTCTGTCTGTTTATGTTCTGGATTCTGAGTGGTAAGGGGGCCTGAGAAATCAGTGCAAGTCTTGGAGCTGCCTTTTGGGAGGTTGATGCCATTGTTATAGTGTTTTTCCTTTGGAGACGGTTTAATTTTTTTTTTTTTGACGTGTGCCTGAGCCTTATGGCAGGAGGTATACTATGTGCTTCGGTAGGTGTAGAACTACTGGTTTTTGTGGATCTAAGATAAAGAAGATGTGTTGTGCGTGAGATGTGTGGATGGCGTAGAAGGGAAATATGTTTTTTTTTAAGTTTATGTACAGGTTTTGAGTTAAAAAATTTTTAGACATGTTTTTATGCTATCAGGGACATTGCATGATGTCTTGGCTTATTGTGACGTAGTAAATGTGTTGGGCCATGTGCCATGACGGCACTCATATGCATGTGCCTTTTATGTTATTTTGTCAAGGGATTGGTGTATTTTGTTACATATGCATTTGTCATTATTTCATGTAAACTTTTAGTGTTTTTATTAAATTTTGAGTGTCTTTTGTTTGTCATCTGATGTATAGTTTTGTTATATTGGCTAACTGGTCAGTGTATATAATTGGTAGGATTTAAACACCATGTACAATTTTTCAGTTTAGTGATGGGGTGTTCTGTAGTACCAGTGTTTGTTTTGTACAAGGTACTTTCGTATGTGTGGAAGGGTGTTTTGATTTAACGCCCAGTAAGCTATATGTTTGTACAATATTTGGAGTTTGTGTTCCGAGGACATGGGTTTACACTTATATTTCTGTGGCAAGTATATGTAAGTGCCTTGCCAAATGGTGGTATATTTTTGAGATCTGTTTTCATGATTCAGAGACATTGTATATTGGTAAATCCCTTGACAAGTTCTCTTTGTTTATTGTGAGTTTGTATATGTGCTGAGCTATGTGACATGAGGGTACTGGTGTTTTGATCATGAGGGGTTTCGGGTGGGGGGGATTTGGGGGTTGGAGTATGTGCATTGGCCTTTTATGTTATTTTATTGTCATGTGTAAAGGTGTTTTGGTTTAATAACCTTCTGTCATTATCCATGTAAATTTTGTTTAGCGTTCTTTTTGTTTTGAACTATTGTTGATAGTTCTTTGATGTGTGGTATTGTTATTTTGATTTACTGGCTCACTGTACATAAGGGTAGGATTCAACCACACCATGTACAATTTATGTAGTTTTGCTATGAGGGTGTTAGGTGTGTAGAGATGCCTTTGCTGTAGGCTCAAGGTTGCTTTGTACGAGGTACTTTAGTATGTGTGGTATGGTGGTTGGTTAATAAGGGCAGTAAGCTATGTTTTTGTGAAAATTTGAGGTTTGTGTCCTGTGGGTATGAGTTTCAAATCATATTTCTGATGTACGTATTTGTAAGTGTTCTGCCTGATGGCGCTATTTTTACTTTTTATATTGTGTTTTTAAATAAAAAATATGTCTACTAGAAAGTCAGCTGATTTATTCAATAAATCATACTAAATTATTTAAGAGTTTTTTTTTAGAAATTGTATAATCAAATTAAAATTCAATATTTTTTTATAATTTGATAGATTAAACTAAACTATTTGTGGTTAAATTTTACACTGAAATTCTATTTTTAGACTTGTGGTATCTTTGCCAGACAACATATACTTTTTATTTTTGTTATATCTCATACATTTCCTATGAAATTATTATTATACAATTTTTTTTCATTGGTAAAAAAATTTTTCATTGGTATAAATTTCTCTTGTGATGTCCTATCTCCTTTGATACATTATTATCCCTGTATTTGGAATACCCCTATTTTTCTATCCTTTTTCGTATAAATTCTACTCCAAAGACATGAATAAACACAGGCTAGATATCATAATTATAATGGGGTTACATGGTTTTACTAAAGTGTCTTGGAGGTGTACGACCATAACAGAATTAATATTTGAAGTGATCTTTAAGATCAAAGGTAAATTAAATAAAAAGTTAAAAGCAGGTGAAGAAGTCTTTCTTGGCCGTTATAAGCTGGCCCTCTCTTAATAGGGTTAATTTTCATAAAAAAAAAAAAAAAAAAAATGAATCAATTTCTTTCTTGAAGTTAAATGGTTTTGATTTCCTTTTATAAATTAAACTATTTTAACTTAAATGTCTAGTTGGTCGGTCGGTCAGCCCATTAACAAATTATTATATAAAAAAATATATAGACACCGAAAGCGTGACACCAAAGTTATAAATAAATACACATCGGCAGTTATTATATAGTGTAGATCATGTATATTACAAACCTAAAATTATTGTCAAAGTTATCCATAAAGTCAATAAAATTGAAAAAAAAAAAAATCAGATGTCTTCGAAACCTAACATTTTTTTTCGAAAACTTCTGTTTATTATTCATTCCAGTTCATTTCTTATTTGTAATTCAATTTAATTTCCATGTTGACGGACCCCCAAACCCAAGGTCTAAATCCGGCCCTGATTCTGCCTCCACTACATCACTTACCAGACTATTCCACTTCCTAAAAACTCTGTGACTGAAGAAAAATTTCCTAACATCCCTATGATTCATCTGAGTCTTCAACTTCCAATTGTGACCCCTTGTTGCTGTGTGCCATCTCTGGAACATCCTGTCTGTCTACCTTTTCAATTACTCTCAGTATTTCATATGTCATTATCACATCCCCCTATCTCTCCTGTCCTCCAGTGTCGTCAGGTCGACTTTCCTTAACCTCTTCTCCCTTAACTCCGGGACTAGTCTTGTTGCAAACCTTTGCACTTTCCTTGGCTAGGTTTATAATCCAGCATAGACCTAACGTACACGGTGTACAGGGTCCTGAACGTATGCTACAGTAGTTATTTGGTTGATGTGCGCCTCAGGAGATGTGCCCAGTGTTATACTCGCCCCAATATCCTTTTCCTTGAGTGAAGTTTGTAGTCTCTGGCCCCCCTAGACTGAACTCCGTCTGCAGTCTTCTTTGCCCTTCCCAAATCTTCATGGCTTTGCACTTTGTGGGGTTGAACTACAGGAGCCAGTTGCTAGAGCAGGCTTGCAGCCTGTCCACAACCCTTTGTACTTCTGCCTGGTCCTCGTCCGATTGAATTCTTCTCATCAACTTTACATCATCTGCAAATAAGGACACTTCTGAGTCTATTCCTTCCATCATGTCATTCACAAATACCAGAAACAGCACTGGTCCTTGGACTAACCCCTGTGGAACCCCGTTCGTCACAGGTGCCCACTTTGACACCTCGCCACGAACCATGACTCGCTGTTTTCTTTACGACAGGTTTTTCCTGATCCATTGCAGTGTCTTCCCTGTTATCCCTGCCTGGTCTTCCAGCTTTTGCCCTAATCTCTTGTGTGGAACTGCATCAAGCGCCTTCTTACATTCCAAGAAAATGCAATCTACGCACCCCTCTCTCTCTTGCCTTACTGCTGTCACTTTGTCATAGAACTCCAGTAGGTTTGTGTCACAGGATTTCTCGTCCCTGAAGCCGTGCTGCCTGTCGTTGATAAGCTCATTCCTTTCTAGGTGCTCCACCACTCTTCTTCTGATAATTTTCTCCATGACTTTTCATACTATACATGTCAATTACCCTGGTCTGTAGTTTAATGTTTCGTGTCTCTCTCCTTTTTTAAAAATTGGGACTACATTTGCTGTCTTCCATACCTCAGGTAATCGTCCTGTTTCGATAGATGTGTTGAAGATCATTGTTAGGGGTACACATAGCTCCTCTGCTCCCTCTCTCAGGACCCATGGAGAGATGTTATCCGGCCCCATCGCCTTTGAGGTATCTAGCTCGCTTAGCAGCCTCTTCACTTCTTCCTCGGTTGTATGTATTGTGTCCAACTCTGTCTTTCTGGAGTCTCTTCTGTGAACACTTCTTTGAATCTCATGTTGAGCTCCTCACATACTTCACGGTTGTTTCTTGTGATCTTCCCTCCTTCCATCCTCAGCATGATTACCTGGTCCTTGACTGTTGTTTCCCTTCTGATGTGTCTGTACAACAGCTTCGGGTCAGATGTGTGTGTGTGTGTGTGTGTGTGTGTGTGTGTGTGTGCACATCATACCTAAGAATGGATCCTGCCTCCACTACATCGCTTCCCAAACTATTCCAAACTATTCCCAAACTGTGTGTGTGTGTTTTCTCTATAAGAGCATGTTATGTACGTAAATAAATGATATTTCTTACGATTACATAAGTTAGCCTTGGTGTTCATATGAGTGTAATCGTGTAATTTTTAGCTTGAATTCACTTTACTGTGAATATACATTATATGCATTAGGTAATGTTATTAGGATACCACTTAATCATTTATGTCCACCAATGACACAAATTTCACCAGAAAAAGACAAAGCTCATTACAACAATATTTATAATATGATATCAAAGGTTTCTGACACGCAGTACGAACACGACGGGGCTTTTGATAGAGTGCGAAAATATTTGTAAAAGCTTTATACCCGCTCTGCCAGGAAATGTAATTAGAAATGGAATTAATGTGTGAGTGTAAATTATTTTTTTTATTCGTCACACGGACCTAATTTGGTAAATGGTGTTAAACGGAGCAGGGAATGATAAGAAACTGTAGACACAAAAGTGTGGGATATAACTAGTTAAGCCCCCGATGACTTACCGTTGCTAGCGTCACTGACGAAGTAACCACTGAAATACTGGTGCTGGGCATCGATGATGAAGCATCTCTTGATTACCGGTACTTAGTATTAGTAACTAGACTACCAGATCTGGGTATCGATGATGAAGTATCCCTTAATTACTCAGTGTCAGTAACTAGGCTACTGGTGGCATCAATTAGCTGACTGCCGGAAAACCGATGTTGTGTATTAAATATACTTCTGGTTAATGGGGCTGAATATTAGTGATTAATGAACTGCTGAATTACCGGAGCTTGACATCACTTATTAAGTAATTGCTGAGTTTCTGGCGTTAGTATCAGTGAACAGCTGCTGACTTACCGATGCTGGGTATCAGTAATTAAGCAACATATCAATATGTGGCTTACCAGTGCTAGCTGTCAGTTATTTAGCACCGTCTGGAATACTGGTGCTGGATATCAGTGGTTTTGAGGCCACAAGGTGAAGCTTTACACTCAGAGTTAATATGCTAACTGCAGTGTGATCCAAACTCAAATTGAGACATATACGAAACATAGTAAGAGAGATCTATTTTGTAGCATTCAAATGATATTCTTTAGCAAATACATAACTGTGTAGCGCACGTAATTTTATGAGGGCGACGCTGTAGCTGCTGTGGAAGCTTACGTCACACTGGACGCAGGTCACGTAAAGAAGATAGGTATAGTTCATAGTACTCGTAAGAGAAATCAAATAATTGGACTAAAGTTTTGTTGAGATGTTAATTAGGTTTGCATGAGGCTGACTAATATTTTGCTTTCACAACTTCACTTGAAACTATGAGTAGTTTTAATTGATTCCCAGTGTATTTTGTGATATTGTTTTTTGTAGTATTGGAAAGCTATGGAGTTCTCTAACACTTTTTACGCATATATCGCTTTAAAATATTCTGGTGAGTATTATTCAACAATACACAAATAACTCGCACATAGTTCCTCTCTTCTATGTGCGGGTTATTTGTGTATTGTTCCAGTCACGGTACTGTGCCTTTTTTTTGTTATTATTCAGCAAGTCTGTAGTACATAGATAGCGGAAGAATCTTCACAAACTGTTTCATTATCATGTATTTTAAGTGGTGTGGGTGTCTTAGGTTTGTTGAAAATGTTTGTTATTTTGTTAGGATAAGTTAATAATGGGAAGTACAGTGCCGGCACTCTGAAGGAGGGCTGTTAATGTTGCAGTATTATAACTGTAGTGTAAGTACGATGGTGAAAGTGTTTCTTTTCCGGGTCACTCCGCCTTGGTGGGAAACGGCCGATGTGTTAAAAAAATAAAGTTAATGCTACAGTGGAGTTCCTTAAACTTATCAAATATTCCACATTATCCTCAGTGAATGGAAATCTACATCCAACTGAGCATTTTGTTTTGTTCAAGATTTTCTTTGTATTTTGTTGATTAATTATTATGAGTAAGGTGTGTCCTTGAAACTTTCCCATGAAAGGAAGGAGATTATTAAGCCCATTAGGTTAATTTGAATGAAAATTACTCATTGATAGACAAGCAAGGTGCGTGTGTGTGCTTCCCTGTTTTGTGGGTTAAGGGAATACCAGAGAAATGTGATAAGCTCATGAACTTGTCAAGCAATGATTTCTGAAAAAAAATTACTAAAAAAATATTTTTTTTACACGAATATTTGTATATTGCAACCAAATTACACACCACCATAGGTATACCACAACAAAAACAAAATAGCACGAAATTTCTTTCTGAATTTAAAATTATCATCTTTAGTGAAATCAATTTTTACAATTTCTTAAAATTTTCAAAATATGAATACCACACAAACCTTTCATATTTAGCAGAAGCTTTTTCCGTTGCAAATAAATAATCTTCCGCCACTTGGAACAACATATCCACAAAAATTCAGCTACAGTTATCGTCACCTCCAAAAATATTTAGACTGGATATGGAAATCTTAATTCTCTAACTTTCCTGTAAAATATCTGCTGACATTTTGCAAGACGAAATATTCTCATACCAGAAACGCTTGTCACTGTCAGGGGCCAAAACCATCAGACTTGCCAAGTTTCGTTTAACTATCCTGCCTTCGTTACACGACAACTTCGTCACGCACAAGTGATAATATACTAGTATTTGTAATTGATCTCTCTCTCTCTGTCTCTCTCTGTCTCTCTCTCACTTTCCGTCTACCTATCTATCTCTCTTCCCGTTATTATGTAATGACGTGCCCCAGTTTAATCCTACAGATTAGACAATTAAAGTTTGTTATCTCGTGGAAATCTCTCCCGACAAACATTACGTTTCCTATGTGATCCCGTGACTTTCTAAAGGATTTCTTCATGTGTGTGGTTGTCCACTCTCAAGTAAATTTTCTTTATTGTCATGTTAATTACTTAGTAATTGAAAAAGTCAAGAAAAAAAGAGCAGTAATTTAATGATTTATGTGACAGTATCATTGAGAGTAAATTCATTGACCATTAATCCACATGTCGAACTGATTCTCACTGAAGTTATAAATTAGAATCAAGAATTATGGGGCATCAGATTTGTGCAAAATAAAATTCCAGGTTCTTTACACATGTTAAACATATAAACATTATAAAGTTTCAGAAGCACTAAACTAAATAACTTTGTGTAACACGTTCCACGTGCTTGCTAAACCGCACTCTATAATGGCGCAGCAAGCTTCCCTAATATAACCTTCCACGTGCTTGCTAAACTGCACTTCATAATGGCGCAGCAAGCTTCCCTAATATAACCTTCCACGTGCTAGCTAAACTGCACTTCATAATGGCGCAGCAAGCTTCCCTAATATAACCTTCCACGTGCTAGCTAAACTGCACTTCATAATGGCGCAGCAAGCTTCCCTAATATAACCTTCCACGTGCTTGCTAAACTGCACTTCATAATGGTGCAACAAGCTTCCCTAATATAACCTTCCACGTGCTATCCTAAACCGCACTTTATAATGGCGCAGCAAGCTTCCCTAATATAACCTTCAACGTGCTATCCTAAACCGCACTTTATAATGGCGCAGCAAGCTTCTCTAATATAACCTTAGGGTAACCAGCCATATCCTCAGTGAGAACTTTAGGTTAGTCCTGGTATAAGATCTTACTATAGAAGCAACAAAATCCAACATCTTGCCATACACACATTGATACGAGGAAATATATAGATTATATGACAAATTTACTGGTGAAGCAAAAGACAGACGAGGATACAATTTTTGCGACTTACGTTTTAACCAGAGAAGCTGAGATTATTAACAGGCACAGTGCCATTATAAAGAAATACAAAGGCAACTCAAGAAAACTATTATTTGCAGTGTTTTTGCTAGTGTATGACTGAATCTGTACACTCAGTGTGGAGAAAATTCTCCAAAGAAGGGGGGGGGGTATGCGCCCTTACTACCCTTGTTAAGGGCCCTCACCCTTTCCTCCCTTAGGAAGGGGCCAGATGAGGCGAGTCTGGGTGCATAAACAAATTAACACAGACCAGATGTACTGACCACAGTGTGTCACGTGGTCTGACCAAGTAGCAACGAGTGTATGTGACTTAATAGACATTTGAGATAAATATAACTCTTTGCCGTAACAGGAAGATTACAGTAAACTGTTGTATGGGTTTCTACACTTGAAAATTACAATCACGTGTTCCAGTGATTGAAATTTAGGGAACACAAACATTTTAATTGCCACTTGTAGCAGTATGTACAA
>WNWK01032851.1:0-21593 GCA_009830355.1 Cherax destructor
CACTCTCACTGCCTAACACTCTACCCCCCTAACACCCCACGGGCCTTAACACTTTCACTGACCTAACCTCTCACTGACCAAACCCCCCACTGACCTAACACCCCACTGCCTAACACTTTCACCCCCCAACACTTTTATGACCTAACACTTTACTGACCTAACACTCCCCCCACCCACTTCACCCCCCTTTTAACACTCTCACTGACCTAACCCCCTCACTGACCTAACACCCCACTGACTTAACACTTTCATGACCTAACACCCCACTGACCTAACACCCCACTGCCCCTAACACTCTCACCCCCCTTTTAACACTTTCACCCCCCTTTTAACACTTTCACTGACCTAACACTTTCACTGCCCTTTAACACTCCCCTGCCCTTAACATTTTCACCCCCCTTTTAACACTCTCACCCCCCTTTTAACACTCTCACCCCCCTTTTAACCTCCACTGACCAACCCCCTTTCACCCCCCTTTTAACACTTCACTGACCTTAACCTCTCAAAAACCTTAACGCAGACTCTTTCATGTTTTAAATTTAACTAAACTGTTTCACTAACTAGGATTTTACTCTTGACAACCCCCCCCCCTACTTTAAAACCCCCCCCTTCCCCCTTTTCCTTCCCCCCCTTTCCCCCCCCTTTTTCAAAACCCCCCTTTCCCCCTCACTTTCATTAACCCCCACCTATAAACACCTACCACTGTGTTTTTTTAAAACCCATATAAATGTACCGTTAAAAAATTACATTGTTAGAATTATAAGCATGGGAATTATCAACCGGGAAATTAATTAAAAACCCTGGGAATTATAAACTTAAATTTATAACCTGGGAATTATAAACCCAAACCCGGGAATTATCAACCTGGGAAATTATAAAAACCCGGGGAATTATCAACCGGGGAAATTTATCAACCTGGGAATTATCAACCTGAGAATTATCAACCTGGGAATTATCAACCTGGGAATTATCAACCGAGAATTATCAACCGGGGAAATTTTTTCAACCTGGGTTTTTTAAAAACCCAAAAAAATTATCAACCTGGGAATTATAAAAACCCTAGAATTATCAACCGGGGAAATTTATCAACCGGGGGTTTAAAACCCGGGGAAATTTATCAACCTTTTCCCTTTTAAACCGGGGGAATTATCAACCGGGGAAATTATAAAAACCTTTTTTTTTGGGAATTTTTTTTTTTTTTTTTTTTAAAACCTTTTCCCGGTTAAATTTTTTTTTATCCTTCAGCTTCCTTCCACCCCCCCGGCTCCCTCCTTTTTTTCCCCAGTGTCTATTCCTTATTCGGGGGGCATACATCGTTTCCCGGGGGGTTTTCTTCACATTCACTGGCGTAATGTTCCCGTGTTTTCTTCACATTCACGGGGCAAAAAGTTCCCGGGTTTCTTACATTCTTGGTGACATTTTTTTTTTTTTTCTTCACATTCCTGGCGCATTTTTCCCGGGGGGTTTTACAGTTTTGGTCGTCATTTCCCAGGTTTCTCCACATTCTCTGGTCGTACATGTTCCCAGGTTGTTTTCCCCTTTCTTGTCAGTTCCCGGGTTGTCTTCCCTTCTCTGGTCGTACATTTTCCCGGGGGGTTTTTCAATTACTGGCGTACATTTTCCCCGGGGGTTTTTTCACATTCACTGGTCAATGTTCCCGGGTTTTTCACATTCACTGGTCACATGTTCCCGGGGGTCTTCACATTCGCGGGGCGTACATGTTCCCGGGTTGTCTTCTTTTCGCTGGTCTACATTTCCCCGGGGGTTTTCTTCACATTCGCTGGTCTACAAATTTTTGGGGTCTTCAATTGCTGGTCGTAAGTTTCCCGGGTGTTGTCTTCCCTTCGGGCCATACATTATCTTCACGGGGTTTTTTTCCCCTTCGCTGGTCGTACATTATCTTCACAGGTTGTCTTCACATTCGCTGGTCGTACATGTTCCCGTGTTGTCTTCACATTCGCGGGGCGTACTTTTCTTCACAGGTTGTCTTCACATTCGCTGGTCGTACATTATTTTCCCAAGGGGTTTTTTTTACATTCGCTGGTCGTACATGTTCCCGGTTGTCTTCACATTCGCTGGGGCCCTTATTTCACAGGTTTTCTTCACATTCGCTGGTCGTACATTACCCTTCACAGGTTGCTTCACATTCGCGGTGTACATGTTCCCGTGTTGTCTTCACATTCGCTGGTCGTACATTATCTTCACAGGTTGTCTTCACATTCGCTGGTCACATTATCTTCACAGGTTGTCTTAATTCTCTTGCATAACATTTTTATTCCAGAGCCATTATGTTTAACTTTGCTGGGTCAACGTCTCACCTTTTTTTATTACCTTCGTAAGAGAAGGTGGAATAAGGTCGCTGATTTCTGCGTCTGTGTTAATGTTACCATCATAGATATGGACCCAATGCCTTTTTTAATCATCAATGAAAATATATGAAAAAGGGATCCAGGAAGGAGACTATATCAATAAGTTACTTGTGAGCTATTAGATTTTGGCTATGACAAAATATCCATAGTACAGTAACAATTTAATAGTACTTTAAAGTAAAAACCCTTTTTTTTTATGGTAAAGGGGGAGGTTTTGATTTTCGACTAACACATTAATAATTGTGTTTTAACTTTTTACAGTGTGTGGGGGAAAAAACTGATACATATAAAAAAAACAAATATCTAACACCCTAAACAGCCTATCCAAGACAGACACAATGTTTTTGGGGAAAAAATAGGCATCGCCTTGGCCAAGGAGCAAAATCAGATATAGAACATCAATAACGACGGAAAAAAAAAACCCTAGGGGGGATTTCACGCTCTGTACCACAACAAAGTCACAGTTATAATGTTAGGCAGAGCAATTATCCTCTGACCCGACGTGACAGTGCATATTTAAATGACATGTTTAAGAACGGCCCCAAAATCGGGGAGAAAGGTCCGTGAAGGTAACATCCTGCAACAATTAACAAAAAAACTGAAACATCCTTCCTACGATCCTTGTGAGGCAAAAATCGAAGAACACCCCGTACACACCCCGACTCGTCACCAGAGATGTGAAAAGGGTATTCGGAAGTAAACAAACAAACCCGGAGACGACAGCAATGACGGGAAATTTCCCCCAAGGTTCAGAGAAGCCTACCAAACAAGACAGGGACACCTGGTGCAAGATTTTTTTGAAGCTTCAGAGAATGTTGGTGTTATGTGAAAATAGTAGAAACGTCTTACTAAAAAAAAAAAAATTAAAGATAAAAAACATCTTAAATATCAGGTAGGACGCCCAAAGTGACACAGGTGAGGAGGTCACCCCCAAAAATTTTCAACTCCCAAAAATCTGCCTCTTGTGCAAAAAAGACATTACATTATATAAAAAAATAATAACAGTAATATTTATAGTTAACCATGATTTTTTTAAAAAATTTTTTATCTAGTGATGATTTCTGATAAATTTATCATTCTAGTGAGGGAAATTTTTTAAATTTATTATCCTAGTGATTTTTTGAAATTTAAATTTTTCATCCTAGTGATAATTCCTGATACAGTGGATTATTCTGTGATGATATTGATACAGTGGATTATTCTAGTGATGATATCTGATGGTGGGTACAGATGTGCAGGAAGATATGGAAACGGAAGATTTAATATGAACCAAAATTCATACACATGATTATAACTGATATCCTAGTTGTACTATCTGCTGGATTATATTGTATCCTGGGTGCCGAACCGAACAACTCCCCAGGTAAGACCACAAGGGGTGAGGAGGGTGAGTGGGGACAGGCGAAGAATGCACAGAAGAGGAATGTCTTCAGTAGTAGAGAAAAGGGCCCGAGGTTAAACCCAGCAGCAGAGCATTGTATGGCAGATGTAGAGCAGAGAAACGGCTGTGCTTGCAGGTAGTAATCTTGGTATGTGTTGGTAATGCGGTGTAGGGCGGCAGGCAGGATCGAAGAAGAAAGGCATCTTACATGTAAGGTGGTTGTTGTGATGAATTATGGCGGGTTTTTTAGTAGTGGACCCTTTTTTGGTTTCCTGAAGGTTGATTGGAAATGTGGACTAGTTTAATGGGGTCGGTGCCGTACTAGTACGTTTACGCACCCAGGGTCGGTGCCGTACTAGGTTGGGTTCGGTTCGTCAGGACACCGGATAAGTTTTTTCCGGGCCCCGCGGGTCTTAGTACTAGTACTCGTAAATTCTAGCGGCCTCAAATTAGCGGGAAACGCCTGGGGTAGGCCAACTTTGAAAGAAGGGGGTCCTGTGTGGTCAGAGTCCCAGTATAAAAAAATCCTGCAGAACACACCGAAATAATGAGAAAAAAAACTGACCGTATTTTTCGTTTAAAACAGGGACCTTGCAGTCTATTTTCGTATGGTATTTAGGGTTTTGTATTCTCATTTTATTGGTCTCATTTGATAGAATGGAAGATATATTACAGATATAAAGATAATTTTGATTGGTTTCATGATGACAAGTACCTTGAAACTGAGCGAAAAGTAGTAAAAATGTTCGATTTTGCCGATGTTAAGTAAACAAACCACACCATGAGCCCAATACACATCAACTGGTGAGTCTAATTTCTTGCACAAGTGCGCTGATATTATTTATACCGTTTTACAACGATGCGGTATTATATAACAGTAAATCTTCTATTTTTTGTGGGGAAGTGAAATTCAAAATGGAAAGCAAAGTAATGTAAGAGGGCTGGAGACGTAATAATGAAAGAAGATGTTATTTTGTGCCAGGGAAAGTCTGCCTTGTTTATTCTGGACCCCATTTTGAAATTGGCATCATTTTAAATTTGTATGAAATTGGCTAAATTGTCAATTTCTGACCACTTTTGGTAATTGAAATTGATAAATGGGCGGTTTCTTGTACTCAATCGATAGAAGAAATAGAGTTCTACGAAATAGCTATATTTTTTGTAGACTGGAACATTGGAATTGGCCAAAAAAAGGACTCAAAGTGGGGGGAAATCGCCCGATCGTAAATATTTTCGAGACCGTCTTCGGAAGCATAATTCCTAAGTTTTCCATCAAATTTCATAGTTTTTGGGGTCGTTATGATCGGAAAAGATTCTAAATCATTTCAACAAAATTTTATTTTTCAAAAAATTTTCGACCCCAAGGGGCGAGTTTGGGAGAGGGCCTGTCGTTTTTTTTTTTTTTTTTTTAGTTTATGAATTCTTCAATGGATTCAGATAGTTCCTCCTCGAGCATATTGTTCTGGGATGCAGGTAAACTTGACAGTTCCTTTATGTAGTCGAGTGTGTAGTTCTTTGCAATCTGGTTTGCTAAAATTGGTTCCCAAAACCTTTCCAGGGTAGGCTGGCTTTTATCCTGGGAAGCTTGAGGCAAGCCTGTGATTAGTCAGGAGCATTTGTGTGGTTTGTTGATGGCTATCACCACCACCACCACCACTCTCTGAGATGACTGTATGATGGAGAGTTAGGTCCCTGAGGCAGTGGAGGGAGTTGTTGAAGTCATTCTTGAGATGCTTGTGAGTTTGAGTAACTCTTAAGATGTGTGAAAATAAGTCAAACTAAGTATTAGTAAGTCTGTTTATGTCATCACAGAGATGGACTGTTCCACAATGGGAAAAGACACACACACCACACACACACACACACACACCACACACACACACACATACACACACACACACACACACACACACACACACACCACACACACACACCACACACACACACACACACACACACACCACACACACACACACCACACACACACATACACCACACACACACCACACACACACACACACACACCACACACACACATACACACACACACACACACACACACACACCACACACACACACACACACACACACACACACACCACACACACACACACACAATACACACCTCCCAGTGTATTACCACAGAACAGATAAGGTTGCTAGATGATGGCCAATTTTCTAGTTGCTTTTCTTGTGGGAGTCTTTAGGATACATCACCAAAGGTAATAACTTAGTAAGTAATATATTTTCTTCACTCATTTGAAATAATTGAAATTAATAATTGTCAATTAGTAAGATCAAACAAAATACTTAAAGTTATCTAATCCACATAATTGCTTTATAATTATACAGTCTACTGAATAACCAGTTTTAGTGGTATAAGTTTTCATCATAAATATTCAGGAACTATATGTTCCTAGTCCAGGAGTCCCAGGTTACCTGGGGAGCTAAGATGGTGGACAGTGAAGGAGGGACATTGTTTACCCAACCCCAGTGTTCCTAAAGTCCCACAAGTTAATTCCAGATTGTGTTTTCGTGAAAACTATCCCCCACTTAATTTCTAACAGCAGGAGATTTAAGAAACCTGGAAACTAGATTTTAGGGATTATATAGCAGGTACTGTAAAGTCTGGGGGAAATAAAGTGACAGTGACAATTTGTATATAATTTAACTAAACAATAGCCTATCAAGAGGCAAATGATCAGAATAACTAGACAATGATTCATGTAGTGATGGCAGAAGGAAGCAGCAAAGCTACGCTCCTAATACTATGATGCTTCAACCATAAATCTGGGATCCCCATGGAAGACCGGAAACACGGAGACTGACATTTATACGAGCAGTAATGAATTTTTCTGTGACTTCAGTGAAGAAACAACAAAATGAAGGAGTTAAACCAGTAAGATTCTATCTCGTTATTATGCAAGAATGATTAAGACATAGCTGAAATCACTTCACCAGATACCTTCAAACACCCAGCAGTAATATGATACGAAGCTTTGCTTTGAGTACCAGGTCAAATGAGACTGCAGAAGGAAATGAAGGAAGTGAGCAGCAGAAAACTGGACTACGATAAGGAGGACTATGATGGAGTGATAATTTCCAGAGAAGTGCAATGAGGACAGTAAGTGGAGGGTAAAGCTGTATATGAATAATGGAGGTAATAAGAGTCAAAGTGCCAGGGGACAAAGAAAATATCTGTACTAAACAAAAGAAACAAAGAAAAACAGAGGCCCATGTTTCAGTCAGGAATACAGTGATGAAGGGAGGAGGAGCAAGAAGACGTCTTGGAAGAAATGCAAAACAAATCCAAACCACAGGAAACCAGGAAACAGACAAGAGAACTAAAAATGAATGCTGTAGAAAGTAGCAGGAGGCTGAAAGACAATTGAATATAATATAGCATTTAAGACCAAAACAGAGACAAAGACTTCTCTGCATATACATAAGAGAAACAACCGCTTTAAAGGGCTAAGTGATAATGAAGAAAGAGGATGGGACACTGTTGGAGAATAACAGAAGTATCGAAGAGCTTAGTAAAACACATTCAAGATATTTTTACAGAATAAAGTGAGTTACCAAAAGGAACTGTAGTTAGACCAGCTCAACAGACACTAGCAAGCGTCAGCACAGATATTAACTGACCCTTTGCCTCAGTTTAGCTCTTAGTTTGATTATAATACATATGTAACAAAATGATGAAAAATAAAGCATTGGACTATAGAAAACATTTCCATGGATGTTGAAAGAAGAAGTAAACGTGACCCAATAACCAAGAATACAACAGCCAAAGAATACAACCCAATCTCTCCAGTGGACTCTGCCAAGAAAAGCAGAAAAAGGCAAATATGGTCCCCGTACATAAACATAGGGACAAACAAAGGGCACTGAACTATAGGCTGTTGTCACCCAACATGCACCACTATCACAGGTTTTGGAAGATAATAAGAAAAGATTCTTTAGGAAATCAGCATGGTTAGGGACAGAAAATCCTGTCTGCAAATTTTCAGGTTCTATAACAGAGTTACAGAGATAAAAATAAGATAGTAGGTCTATACAAGCTGCAGGAAAGCATTCGATTTAGTATCACAACGAGTATTCGTGTCCAGAAAACTGGAGGAACAGGCAGAGTAGCTTGATAAGGTGAGACATCAGAATAGGAGATAGTAACAGGCAGGAGTCTTCAGAGACAGCACTAGAGCCCTTGCGTTTTTAATATATTTGAATGACCTACCAGAAATTGATTCCTATGTGTCCTCTGCGGACGTAAAACTAAGGAAGAAAAGGAACAGGAGAGGACAGTGATACACTTTGAAAAGCCTCAACAAGTGGCTTCTCAGGTTCAGCATAAATAAATGTAATGTCATGAGAATTGGAGAAGGTGAGAGACGGGCCCGGACACAGAGTACAGCATGGTTGGAGAGCAACTGCAATATCAGAGTAAAAGGAATCTGAGTAAATATAACACAAACGTATAAATCAGAAATACACACAAGTCATGTAACGTCAGTGGCACATGTTTGAATTACCTTACCCACCGAATAGCATTCAGGAACGTGAATAAATAATCCTTCAGATCTTGCCATAGGGCATATGTGGGGACAATCATTTAGTACGCAACCAGGCATGGAGCCTACTGCTGATAAAGCATATGAAGCGCAAGACACCCAAAGGATCAGGAGACACAAAGGTGGAAACTAAAAACATGGATAAGCCATTTGGGATGTTAGGAAGTTTTCTTTGATCTTGGGATGTTAAAGAGTGGGTGGCTTGGGATGAGGCATTAGTTAGGCAAACTCAATACACAGCATCAAGTAGATATGATGAAGCCCAAGAGGCCAGAAATCAGTGTAGTTTTATGAGATAACAGAGGTCCAATTGACTACATAGTGGGCACAAGAGGGAGGTATCCAGAGTAGTAGTTGGGGTGATATACAACCTGCCACCCAAGCAGCGGAGATCAAGACATAGATGTGAACCAACATCGAACAACAATTTCATAGAGGTATAAAGAACAACACACAGACCAAGTGGGACAACTGGAACAAACATTGGGGATCGAAAATGTGATTGTCTTAGATGATGAGATAAAAAGAGAGAGAACAAGCAGATACTAGTAAAACTGGATCTAATATTTACTTAAATACATCTGATACAGGTAAAATAGAACATAGGAGACCTCTGGTTTGTTGCATACAGCACTAAATTCAGAATATCATTTAGAAACAAACATTGAGAGAAGAATAAGCCGGGCACAGGAGAAACCTGATATCTGAAAAGAAAACTTTAAGAAACAGAGGAGCTACCGAATGCAGTGCTCATATGCAACAACCAGAGGTCTCCCATGTTCTATTTTACCTGTATCAGATGTATTTAGTAAATATTAGATCCAGTTTTACTGGTATCTGTTGTCTCTCTCTCTCTCTCTTTTATCTCATCATCTAAGACAATCCATTTCGATCCCACAATGTTTGTTCCAGTTGTCCCACTTGGTCTGTGTTGTTCTTGCTACCTCTATGAAATCATTGTTCAGATGTTGTCTTCATATTCGTGTCTTGATCTCCTGCTGTTTGGTGGCAGGTTGTATATCACCCCAACTACTACTCTGGATACCTCCCTCTTGTGCCCACTATGTAGTCATCGGACCTCTGTTATCTCATAAAAACTACACCGATTTCACAGCCTCTTGGGCCTCATCATATCTACTCTTGATGCTGTGTATTGGTTGCCTCCACCACTGCCTCATCCAAGTCATTCCCTCTTTAACATCCCAAGACTAAAGAAAAACTGCATCAATGGCTTATCCATGTTTTTAGTTTCCACCTGTGTCTCCTTGATCCTTTGGGTGTCTTGCGCTTCATATGCTTTATCAGCCAGTAGGCTCCATGCCTGGTTGCGTACTAAATAGGTGTCTCCACATATGCCTATATGAATCTGAAGGATTATTTATTCGTTCCTGAATGCTATTCTGTGGTAAGGTAATCTTAAACATGTGCCACTGACGTTACATGGCTTGTGTGTATTTCTGACGATATGTTTGGTGTTATATTTACTCTCAGATTCCTTTTACTCTCTGATATTTGCAGTTGCTCTCAACCATGCTGTACTCTGTGTCAGTCTGCCCTCACCTTCTCCAATTCTCATGACATTGCATTTATTTATGCTGAACTCGAGAAGCCACTTGTTGAGGTTTTTTCTAAAGTGTATCACTGTCTCTCCTGTTCCTTTTCTTCTCCTTAGTTTTACGTCCGCAGAGACACATAGGAATCAATTCCTTTGGTAGGTCATTCAAATATATTAAAAACGGCAAAGGGCTCTGAGTGGGTCATGAAGACTCCCCGCTCGTTACTATCTCTATTCTGATGTCTCACCCTTTACTACTTTCTCTGCCTGTTCCTCCAGTTTTGGGATTAATATCTGTTGTGATACTAAATCGAATGCTTTCCTGCAGTTTGTATAGACCTACTATCTTATTTTTATCTCGTAACTCTGTTATAGAACTCCGAAAATTTGTAAAAGACAGGATTTTCTGTCCCCTAAATCCATGCTGATTTCCTCCAAAGAATCTTTTTCTTATTATCTTCTCCAAACCTGTGACAGTATGCATGTTGGTGACAACAGCCTATAGTTCAGTGCCTCTTGTTTGTCCCTATGTTTATGTGCAGGGACCATATTTGCCTTTTTCTGCTTTTCTGGCAGAGTCTGACTGGAGAGATTGGTTGTATTCTTTGGCTGTTGTATTCTTTGGTTATTGGTCAATGTTTCTACTTCTTCTTTCAACATCCATGGAAATGTTTTCTGAATCCCATTGCTTTATTTTCATCATTTTGTTACATATGTATTATAAATCAAACTAAGAGCTAAAACGAAAAGAGGGTCAGTTAATATCTGTGCTGACGCTTACCTTTAGTGTCTGTTGAGCTGGTCTAACTACAGTTCCTTTGGTACTCTCCACTTTATTCTGTAAAAATATCTTTTGAATGTTTTACTAAGCTCTTCACATACTTCTCTGTTATTCTCCATCAGTGTCCATCCTCTTTCTTCAGCATTATCACTTAGCCCTTTAAAGTTGTCATTTCTCTTATGTATATGCAGAGTAACTTGGTTCTATTTTGGTCTTAAATGCTATATTATATTCACCTTGTCTTTCAGCCTCCATGCTTTCTTCTACAGCATTCATTTTTAGTTCTCTTGTCTGTTTCCTGGTTTTCCTGTGGTTGATTTGCATATTTCTTCCAAGACATCTTCTTGCTCCTCCTCCCTTCATCACTGTATTCCTGACTGAAACATGGGCTCTGTTTTCTTGTTTCTTTTTGTTTAGTACAGATATTTTCTTTGTCCCCTGGCACTTTGACTCTTATTACCTCCATTATTCATATACAGTTTTACCCTCCACTTACTGTCCTCATTGCACTTCTCTGAAAATTTATCACTCCATCATAGTCCTCCTTATTAGCCCATTTTTCTGCTGCTCCTTTTCTTTTCCTTCTGCAGTCTCATTTCCACCTGGTACTCAAAGCCGTATCATATTACTGCGTGCCTGTATGGTATCAAGTGATTTCAGCTATGTCTTAATCTGTATAATAACGAGATAGAACCCTTACTGGTTTAACTCCTCTCATTCTTGTTGTTTCCTTCACTCGAAGTCGAAAAAATTCATTACTGCTCTTAAAATGTCAGTCTCGTGTTTCGGTCTTCATGGGATCCAGTTTCCTTATGGTTGAAGCATCATAGTATTAGGAGCGAAACTGCTGCTCTCTGCCATCACTACATGAATCATTGTCTAGTTATTCGTCATTTGCACTCCCTTATGGCTATTGTTTAGTTGGGAATTATAGCACAATTGTCACTGTCACTTTTATTTCCCCAGACTTTACAGTACCTGCTATATAATCCTAAAATCAAATTTCAGGTTTCTTAAATCTCCCGTTGTTAGAAATTAATTGGATAGTTTTCACGAAAACACAATCTGGAATTAACTTGTGGGACTTTAGGAACACTGGGGTTGCAAACAATGTCCCTCCTTCACTGTCCACCATCTTAGCTCCCCAGGTAACTCCGGGACCCTGGACTAGGAACTATAGTTCCTGAATATTTATGATGAAAACTTATACCACTAAAACTGGTTATTCAGTAGACTGTATAATTATAAAGCAATTATGTGGATTAGATAACTTTAAGTATTTTGTTTGATCTACTAATTGACAATTATTAATTTCACTATTTCAAATGAGTGAAGAAAATATATTACTTACTAAGTTATTACCTTGGTGATGTATCCTAAAGACTCCCACAAGAAAAGCAACTAGAAAATTGGCCATCATCTAGCAACCTTATCTGTTCTGTGTGGTAATACACACTGGGAGGTGTGTATTGTGTGTGTGTGTGTGTGGTGTGTGTGTGTGTGTGTGTGTGTGTGTGTGGTGTGTGTGTGTGTGTGTGTGTGTGTGTATGTGTGTGTGTGGTGTGTGTGTGTGTGTGTGTGTGTGGTGTGTGTGTGGTGTATGTGTGTGTGTGTGTGTGTGTGTGTGTGTGTGTGGTGTGTGTGTGTGTGTGTGTGTGTGTGTGTGTGTGTGTGTGTGTGTGTGTGTGTGTGTGTGTGTGTGTAGTGTATGTGTGTGTGTGTGGTGTGTGTGTGTGTGTGTGTGTGTGTGTGTGTGTCTTTTCCCATTAGAACAGTTCATCTCTGTGATGACATAAACAGACTTACTAATACTTAGTTTGACTTATTTTCACACATCTTAAGAGTTACTCAAACTCACAAGCATCTCAAGAATGACTTCAACAACTCCCTCCACTGCCTCAGGGACCTAACTCTCCATCATACAGTCATCTCAGAGAGTCAGTCAAGATGAATCATGTCTTTCAAGTATACTCTCCAACGTTTTATTTTACACTAACTTGGCTCGTGTATTTCTATGTGATCTCCAATATATTCCGTCAGATTTCCAGCCATAATGCCGTTTTAGAGGTGGTCGTTGTGGTGGTGGTGGTAGTGGTGGCAGTAGTGGTGGTGGTGGTGGTGGTGGCAGTAGTGGTGGTGGTGGTGGTGATAGCCATCAACAAACCACACAAATGCTCCTGACTAATCACAGGCTTCGCCTCAAGCTTCCCAGGATACACAGCCAGCCTACCCCAATGGAAGGTGTTGGAACCAACTAGCAATACTAGGTATTGCAAAGAACTACACACTCGACTACATAAAGGAACTGTCAAGTTTACCTGCATCCCAGAACAACTATGCTCGACGGAGGAACTATCTGAATCCATTGAAGAATTCATAAAAACTACAAAAAAAAAAAAACGACAGGCCCTCTCTCCCAAACTCGTTCTCAGGGTCGAAAATTTTTGGTAAAAAAAATAAATTATTTTTGTTATGAAATGATTTAGAATCTTTTTCCCGATCATAACGACACCAAAACTATGAAATTTGATGGAAAACTTACGGAATTATGCTCTCGCGAAGTTATCGGTCTCGACAATATTTACGCATCGGCGATTTCGCCCACTTTGAGTCTATTTTTGGCCAATTCCAATGTTCCAGTCTACTAAAATATAGCTATTTCGCTAGAACTCTATTTCTTCTATCGATTGAGTACAAAAACCCCCTTTATCAATTTCAACTACCCAAAAGTGGTCAGAAATTGACAATTTAGCCAATTTCATACAAATTTCAAATGATGCCAACTTTCAAAATGGGGTCCAGAATAAACAAGGCAGACATTCCTGGCACTAAAATAACATCTTCTCTGTTCATTAGTTACGTCTCCAGGTCCTCTTACATTACGTTTGCTTTCCATTTTGAATTTCACTTCTCACAAAAAATAGAAGATTTACTGTTATATATACTACTGCATCGTTGTAAAAACGGTATAAATAATATCAGCGCACTTGTGCAAGAATATTAGACTCACCAGTTGATGTGTATTGGACTCATGGTGTGGTTTGTTTACTCTTGAACATCGGCAAAATCGAACATTTTTACTACTTTGCGCTCAGTTTCAAGGTACTGTCATCATGAAACCAATCAAAATTATCTTTATATCTGTAATATATCTTCCATTCTATCAAATGAGACCAATAAAATGAGAATACAACCATAAATACCATACGAAAATAGACTGCAAGGTCCCTGTTTTAAACGAAAATACGGTCAGTTTTGTTCTCATTATGCGGTGTGTTCTGCAGGATTTTTTATACTGCGCACTCTGACCACACAGGACCCATTCTTTCATATGTTGGCCTACCCAGGCGTTCCGCTTTAATTTGAGGCCGCTAGGAATACGAGTACTAGTACTAAGACCCGCGTCAGGAAACACTTATCCGGTGTCCTGACGAACCGAACCTAACCTAGTACGGCACCGACCTGGTGCGTAAAACGTACTAGTACGGCACCGACCCCCATTAAACTAGTCCACATTTCAATCAACCTTCAGGAAACTCAAAAGGCTCCACTACTAAAAACCTGCCATAATTCATCACAACAACCACCTTACATGTAAGATGCCTTTCTTCTTCGATCCTGCCTGCCGCCCTACACCGCATTACCAACACATACTCAAGATTACTACCTGCAAGCACAGCCTGTTTCTCTGCTCTTCTACATCTGCCATACAATGCTCTGCTGCTGGGTTTAACCTCGGCTCTTTCTCTACTACTGAAGACATTCCTCTTCTGTGCTATTCTTCGCCTGTCCCCACTCACCCTCCTCACCCCTTGTGGTCTTACCTGTGAGTTGTTCGGTTCGGCACACCAGGATATCAGATATAATCCTGTAGCAGATAGTACAACTAGGATATCGCAGATTATAATCATGTAGCTTGAATTTTGCTATCATATCTGCACATCTGTGGCCTTCTTCAGATATCTTCCTGACATATCCACTGTATCAGATATCATCACTAGAATAATCCACTGTATCAGAATATCACTAGAATAATCCACTGTATCAGGAATTATCACTAGGATGATAAATTAATCAGAAATCATCACTAGGATAATAAATTTATAAAAATTCCTCACTAGAATGATAAATTTATCAGAAATCATCACTAGGATAATAAATTTATAAAAAAATCATGGTTAACTATAAATATTACTGTTATTATTTTTTCTATATAGATGTAATGTGCTCTTGTGCACAAGAGGCAGATTTGTTGGAGTTGAGAATGGGGCGTGACCTCCTCACCTGTGTCACTTTGGTGCGTCCTTACCTGATATTTAAGATGTTTTATATCTTTAATTCTTTGTTTTTAGTGAACGACGTTTCTACTATGTTTCACATACCCACACCAACATTCTCTGAAGCTTCAAGAAACTTATCTTGCACCAGGTGTCCCTGTCTTGCTTCTGAGTAGGCTGTCTCTGAACCTTGGTGGAGATACTGCTGTCATTGCTGTCGTCTCCAGGCTGTTTGTTTACTTCCGAATATCCTTACACATCTCTGGTGACGAGTCGGGGTGTGTACTGGTGTTCTTCTGATTTTGCCTCACAAGGATCGTAGGAAGGATGTTTCAGTTTTCTTGTTAATTGTTGCAGGATGTTACCTTCACGAGACCTTCTCTCCAGATCTTGGCTCGTTCTTCAACAGTGTCAGTTATCAGTGCACTGTCACAGTCGGGTCAGAGGATAATTGCTCTGCCTAACATTATAACTGTGACTTTGTTGTGGTACAGAGACCGTGTAACTCCACCCTAGGGTGTTTTTTTCCGTCGTTATTGATGTTCTATATCTGATGTTTGCTCTCGTTGGCCAAGGCGATGCCTACTGTTTCACAACATTGTGTCTGTCTTGGATAGGCTGTTTAGGGTGTCGTAGATATTTAGCTTATTTTTTATATGTATCATGTATCTTCCACACACTGTATAAAGTTAAACACAATTATTAATGTGTTAGTCGAAAATATCTTGAACCATCTGACCTGTTACCTGATCAGCAAGCAGAGCACGGTGTTCTGTACTCCTTAAAGTACTATTAAATTGTTACTGTACTATGGTATATATTTGTCATAGACCAAAATCTAATAGCTCACAAGTAACTTATTGATATAGTCTCCTTCCTGGATACCTTTTGCATATATTTTCATTGATGATTATAAATATGCATTGGGTCCATATCTATGATGGTAACATTAACACAGACGCAGAAATCAGCGACCTTATTACCACCTTCTCTTACGAAGGTAATAAAAACGAGTGAGACGTTGACCCAGCAAAGATTAAACATAATGTCGAACTCTGGAATAATAATGTTATGCAAGAGAATGTGAAGACAACCTGTGAAGATAATGTACGACCAGCGAATGTGAAGACAACCTGTGAAGATAATGTACGACCAGCGAATGTGAAGACAACACGGGAACATGTACGACCAGCGAATGTGAAGACAACCTGTGAAGATAATGTACGACCAGCGAATGTGAAGACAACCTGTGAAGATAATGTACGACCAGCGAATGTGAAGACAACACGGGAACATGTACGACCAGCGAATGTGAAGACAACCTGTGAAGATAATGTACGACCAGCGAATGTGAAGACAACCTGTGAAGATAATGTACGACCAGCGAATGTGAAGACAACACGGGAACATGTACGACCAGCGAATGTGAAGACAACCTGTGAAGATAATGTACGACCAGCGAATGTGAAGACAACCTGTGAAGATAATGTATGGCCAGCGAATGTGAAGACAACACGGGAACATGTACGACCAGCGAATGTGAAGACAACCCAAGAATATGTACGACCAGCGAATGTGAAGACAACCCGGGAACATGTACGACCAGAGAATGTGAAGACAACCCGGGAACATGTACGACCAGCGAATGTGAAGACAACCCGGGAACATGTACGACCAGTGAATGTGAAGACAACCCGGGAACATGTACGACCAGTGAATGTGAAGACAACCCGGGAACATGTACGACCAGTGAATGTGAAGACAACCGGGAACATGTACGACCAGAGAATGTGAAGACAACCCGGGAACATGTACGACCAGAGAATGTGAAGACAACCTGGGAACATGTACGACCAGAGAATGTGGAGACAACCTGGGAACATGTACGACCAGAGACTGTGAAGACAACCCGGGAACATGTACGACCAGAGAATGTGAAGACAAAACGGGAACATGTACGACCAGAGAATGTGAAGACAACCCGGGAACATGTACGACCAGTGAATGTGAAGACAACACGGGAACATGTACGACCAGTGAATGTGAAGACAACCCGGGAACACGATGTATGACCCGCGAATAAGGAATAGACACTCGGGAAATAAGGAGGGAGCCTGGGAGGTGTGAAGGAAGCTGAAGGATAAAGAATTTCACCGATGGTGAGCAGATTTCCACAGGTCGATGATGCTGAAGTTGATATAAGAGCCTTATCAGATGAAGGAAGAGGAGGAGGAGGAGGGGAAGGAGGGGGAAGAGGAGGAAAAGGAGGAGGAGGAGGGTGAATGAAGGGGAGGGGGAAGTAGGAGAAACACGAGGTTGACAACGAACTCTTCTCACTAAACAAAGTAACATTTTGATAATTCTCAGGTTGATAATTCCCAGATAATCAGTTGATAATTCTCAGGTTGATAATTCCCAGGTGATAATAAGGTTGATAATTCCCAGGTTGATAATTCTCAAGTTGATAATTCCCAGGTTGATAATTCTCGGTTGATAATTCTCAGGTTGATATTCCCAGGTTGATAATTCTCAGGTTGATAATTCCCAGGTTGATAATTCCCAGGTTGATAATTCCCGTGTTGATAATTCCCAGGTTGATAATTCCCAGGTTGATAATTCCAGGTTGATAATTCCCAGGTTGATATTCCCAGGTTGATAATTCTCAGGTTGATAATTCCCAGGTTGATAATTCCCAGGTTGATAATTCTCAGGTTGATAATTCCCAGGTTGATAATTCTCAAGTTGATAATTCCCAGGTTGATAATTCTCAGGTTGATAATTCTCAGGTTGATAATTCCCAGGTTGATAATTCTCAGGTTGATAATTCTCAGGTTGATAATTCCCAGGTTGATAATTCTCAGGTTGATAATTCCCAGGTTGATAATTCCCAGGTTGATAATTCCCGTGTTGATAATTCCCAGGTTGATAATTCCCAGGTTGATAATTCCCAGGTTGATAATTCCCAGGTTGATAATTCCCATGCTTATAATTCTAACAATGTAATAATTTTTAACGGTACATTTATATGGGTTAATCAGCACAGTGGGTAGGTGTTATAGTAGGTGGGGGTTAATGAAAGTGAGGGGAAGGGGGTTAGTGAAAGTGAGGGGAAGGGGGGTTAGTGAAAGTGAGGGGAAGGGGGGTTAGTGAAAGTGAGGGGAAGGGGGGTTGTGCAAGAGTAAAATCCTAGTTAGTGAAACAGTTTAGTTAACATTAAGACATCAGAAAGAGTCTGCGTTAAGGTCATTGAGAGTGTTAAGGTCAGTGAGAGTGTTAAGGTCAGTGAGAGTGTTAAGGTCAGTGAGAGTGTTAAGGTCAGTGAGAGTGTTAAGGTCAGTGAGAGTGTTAAGGTCAGTGAGAGTGTTAAGGTCAGTGAGAGTGTTAAGGTCAGTGAAAGTGTTAGGTCAGTGAAAGTGTTAAGGTCAGTGAAAGTGTTAAGGTCAGTGAGAGTGTTAGGTCAGTGAGAGTGTTAGGTCAGTGAGAGTGTTAGGTCAGTGAGAGTGTTAGGTCAGTGAGAGTGTTAGGTCAGTGAGAGTGTTAGGTCAGTGAGAGTGTTAAGGTCAGTGAGAGTGTTAGGTCAGTGAGAGTGTTAGGTCAGTGAAAGTGTTAGGTCAGTAAGAGTGTTAGGTCAGTGAAAGTGTTAGGTCAGTGAGAGTGTTAGGTCAGTGAGAGTGTTAGGTCAGTGAGAGTGTTAGGTCAGTGAAAGTGTTAAGGTCAGTGAGAGTGTTAGGTCAGTGAGAGTGTTAGGTCAGTGAGAGTGTTAGGTCAGTGAGAGTGTTAAGGTCAGTGAGAGTGTTAGGTCAGTGAGAGTGTTAGGTCAGTGAGAGTGTTAGGTCAGTGAGAGTGTTAAGGTCAGTGAGAGTGTTAGGTCAGTGAGAGTGTAAGGGCAGTGAGAGTGTTAGGTCAGTGAGAGTGTTAAGGTCAGTGAAAGTGTTAAGTCAGTGAGAGTGTTAGGTCAGTGAGAGTGTTAGGTCAGTGAGTGTAAACAGCCTATCCAGAGGCTGTTTCAAACTGCGCGGCACTATGGTGCTGCCCTCTATAGGCCTATCAAGGTCGGGCTGGTCAGCCATGCTTCTCTCTGACTTACACGGCCTACCTCACTGAAGCAGCATCTCCCCCCCTTGCTGGCTCCCGGTCCCCTCACGCTCTGTCCCCGTGTACACCTACACCTTGCCATTAATAAACTGAGTCTAGTCATCGGCCGTATCTCTGCACCTACGCTACCATTCTACTGCCCAAAGTAAGCAGCCAAGAAGTTAGACTTAACAGTGGTGACAGCAGTGGTTCACGGCAGAGTGTAGTGTAGGGGACCCACCGCCCAGTCGATCATCCGACCAAGCCAGTCATATCCAGGTCATCTGCTGGCTTCTCGCATCATCCGTAGCTTCCAGCGTCTCGTGGGTGCCTGAGTCAGCGCATCGTCCACGATTTTTCCACAAAATCGGGACATAGGGCGTCATCTCCAGCTCTCCAGCCTGAAGCAGTCACGTATGTGTTCATCTCCTACTCTACAACTCTCCAGCATTCTCCTATACCCTTCTGCATCCAGCAGCGTCTCGACGCCCTTCCTACAGCTACAAGAGACGCGAGGTGAGGCCGTTTTGGGTGTGGTGGTGGTGTGTCTACCTCAGGGCGCCGCTGCCTGCCTATCTCCCACCACCAACCACCTGCGCTCCACTCCTTGCTACGTTTCTACGCTCCCTATATCCAGCTCGTCGCCTGTGTGTTGTTTTCTCCGAGTTCTTAAAGAAGCCATCCCTGGCTTGACCACGTGGGAACCCATCATGGTTGTCCCAAGCCAAGCCAGGCGACTGCAGTGTTCCCAGCACCTCGTTCCTGCGTCCTTCAATCTTCACCCTTCCTCCAGCTTCAGCAGTGATTTAATTTTTTTTTTGTATTAGCACCAGTATCTTAAACTTCCCCCCCATTGAAAACTGTAAAGTAACATCTTAGTAATTGTTGCAGTCTCTTGCAGTACTTCTGGCATTCTGAAAAAGTCCTTTTCTGTAGTAATTTCCCCGTGTCCGTCTGCGCTTCCTAAGCCACGGTCAGCAACGCTCTCAGACGCGTTCCCAGTGTAAACAAACGCCGCTCTCAGCTGGCGAGTTTCTGTGTTTTTAGTAAAAACCCTCATTTCCGCAGAGTTCTACGCCCTTTTCCCGTTCTTCCCAAGCCTTGCACAATCTTTCCTACGCCACTGGAGACCCCATAAAGCCTACAAGTGTTTATAGTGTGTGTACGCCCATCCAGCCACCAGTACACACCAGGAGTTTCAGTATCTGCCTACTTGCTTCTAACCCCCCATCTACAATCAAAGTTAAGTAAACAGTGACTTGTCTGGCATTTCCTAAGAATTTGTGACATTATTTAATTGCCCTGCACCAAGTACAGTATCACTGAAGCCCATACTTTCAGTGAATTTTTCAGCAACATTGTTGCACTTTGCAAGCTCAATTTTTTTTTTTTTTTTGCATTTTAAATCCTAGTGCATTATTTCTGCACATAGCCTCTCACCTAATTATTAATTTGTTCCTGCTCAAAGTTGTTCCTGCTCAAAGTTGTTCATTGTGCTACCCATATATATATATGTATATATATTCTTTTTAATTGCAAGTTACATCTGTCTGCTATTATTTTGATTGTTGCATCTGCAAGCTAGCCACAAATTGTTGACAACCTTGCACAGTTCTGATGTGTTAGTGTGTTCAAAGTGTTATTTTAATACTTGCCAGTGTCAGTTTTATTCTGTTTGAATTCAACAACTTGTGACTAGACACCTACATTTTCTCCAGTGTCTCAATTTAATTTTTTTTTCTCCATATTATTTCTTTGCCATATTTTTGTTTAGGCACATTCACCTGTGTTTTGCATTCTATTAATGTTTATGCCTTGTCATTGAGTGATTTATCAGTCCCTGTTATTGAATTTTCAGGAACCTGCTTATTTGCCATTATTGCAATAATTAATTACCTGTGAAATTCCATACTTTTGCACCAGAATTTACTTAGCAATTTTTTTTCTTGTGTCAGTGTATACTCATTTTGCCACCTGTAACTTTTGCCCCTATTATTATTAATTTTCATCATTTTGCCCTTTTACTCATTGCCTTTTTATGTGAAATTCAGTACTTCTTGATACAGTAAATTTTTGTGACTGTTTTTATTCCATTGAAGACTGATTTTATTAATTGTTTTGCCACCTTACCTTGCTGCAAGTGAATTCATATTTTTCTTTACCATATCTAATTGCAACTGCCAGCACCTGCAACATTTTGCTGTGTGTTGAGCAAGCCTGCACTGCAGTACATTGTATGTAATACCCAGTTTTCATTTTAATTTGCAAACTTTTGTTAATTCCGCTACTTGTTACAGTTCATTCATTTTCATGCAATTTTCTTGCCAGTTATCTCTGCTTTTGTTCTGTGTACACCACAGCAATTAATTCACTTGTATCCAAAATTTACCTTGAGTTTCAGAGTGTACCATTCTTTTTTTTTGATGTAATTCACGCATTTGTTAACAAATAAGCAGTTTTTTCAGTAACACCATGTTGTGTCCTCTCTGACTCTGTGTTGATTTCTCGCCGTTTGCGTATCAATTTTGCTTTGATCCCTTTTCCTTTCTCCGTGCCTTATTTTGTGCTTATAACTGACGCTATGACTC
>WNWK01032852.1:0-21592 GCA_009830355.1 Cherax destructor
AGTTAGCCTGTCTTTCATAGGCTTGTGTCCTGACATTGCCTTTTCCTCCTGGTGATGTAGGTCCTCCTTGGCATTTTCTTCCAAAAGAGGCCTGTTTTGTCACAATTAAACACTTGTTGGGGTTTAAATTCTTCTGCCTCTACATATTCTTTAAACTCACGCACAAATTTTTCAGCCCCATCTTTATCTGAACTGGCACCCTCACCATGCCTTACAACACTGTGTATGCCAGTTCGCTTCTTGAAGTTTTCGAACCAGCCTTTGCTGGCCTTAAATTCATAAACCTCAACACTGGTTCCAGGCATTTTCTTTACAAGATCGGCATGCAACAGCCTTGCTTTTTCACATATGATGGATTGCACAACACTATCACCCGCTAGCAGTTTTTGGTTTATCCACACCAATAACAATTTCTCCATATTTTCCATTGTTTGTGATCTCTGTTTCGTTATCGTATTCACCCCTTTCGCAACATTAGCTTCCGTGATTTCCTTTCTCTTTGCCACAATGGAACTGATGGTTGATGGGTTTTTCTTGTATATCCTGGCGAGCTCGGCAATACGTACACCACTATCATATTTTTCTATTATTTCTTTCTTCATTTCTACAGTGTTCCTCACTTTCTTTACCAAAGAAGTGGCACTAGGAGCTTTCTTTGGGCCCATGGTAGCTTATTTAGTAGTCACACACAATAATCAAGGGCCAAAACAATGAATTGTTAATAAATGTTTTGTATAAACTCCTGGGGTGATGTTCACTCAAGCATAAACAATGCTAGACTGCGTGACAATGTGCGTGGGAGGTGCGTGGGTGGCGGGCCTAAGGCCTTTGTATGTGCGCAGCACTAGTGGACAGGTCCCATACGGTCGGCGAAAACTAAAACAATCAGCGAAAACTAAGACAAATTTTCCCTGAAAAAGTCGGCGAAAACCAAACGAAATCGCGAAAACTGGGACAAAGCGAAAACCAAGGGATGACTGTACAGTGGTACCTCGAGTTACGATATTTTTTCGTTCGAGAATGCTGTTCAAGTGCCATTACCAAACGAATTTATCCCCATAAGGAATAATGTAAAATAGACTAGTCCTTTTACACCCCCAAAATATACTTACAAAAGCATTTAAAAATAAACTTACATAAAAGGGCGATTTTGGGACCATCGTAACTCGAGGTACCACTGTACAGTGGATCCCCGAGTTTCGTAAACCCCGGAAATCGTACAATTATGTAAGTATAATATTGTCAGTGCTTGTGCAAGTGTATTTTTGGGGGTCTGAAATAGACTAACCTACGTGACATTTTTCCTTAAGGGAGTAAATTCGTTCGGTAATGGCGCTTGAGCAGACTTCAAGAGTGAAGTTTTTACGAAACTCGGGGGTCCACTGTATATGTTTACAGTCATTTGGGTGGGTGTAAGAGTAAATTAGGGGGGGAATTACAGATAACGAGAGTAAGACTATATTGTTTTGGATGTGTTCATGATACAAAAAGAGAATTAGGTGGTTTTCATTTGGTTAGCTGATGATGGAGTGTGTTAGGGAGACAAGATGTTTTTTAACAGTAGTTTTGAAAGTGGTGGTTGAGTCTGCGGTTCTAGAATTTTCAGGCAACAGGAGTTCCAGATTTTAGGCCCTTTTATGTAGATTGAATTTTTGTATAGGTTTACCCGGACACTGGGGATGTCAGAGATTTTTATGCCTGGTATTGTGCCTATGGGTTCTGTTGCATCTATCAAGAAAGTGTTGTAGTTCAGGGTTAATATTAGAATTTATGGTTCTGTAAATGTAGGTTGCACAATACTAGGTGTGAATGTTTTGTACGGTGAGCAGGTTTAGGTCTTTGAAGAGTAGGGGTGTGTGTTGTCTTGCATTGGATTGCGTGATGATTCTTACTGCTGCTTTCTGTTGGGTTATTGTTGGCTTTAGGTGAGTTGCTGCTGTTGATCCCCAGGCACAAATAGCATAGGTGAGATAGAGATAGATGAGTGAATAGTATAGTGTGAGTAGGGCTGATTGTGGTACATAGTAACGTATCTTGGAGAGGATCCCAACTGTTTTGCATCCTTTTTTTGTTATTTGTTGGATATGGGTATTGAATTTCAGGTTGCTGTCAAGGTGCAGGCCCAGGAATTTGCCCTCATTATGTTTAGCAGTAAGCATGTTGTCAATTGTTATGTTCAGCTGGGCAACATCTGTTCTGTTCCCAAACAGAATATAGAAGGTTTTGTCAATATTAAGTGTAAGTTTATTAGCAGTCATCCAGGTCGATATTTTTGCTAGTTCTTCGTTAACAATAATGTTGAGTGAGGCAAGATTAGGGTGGGAGATGACATGTCTTATCGTCAGCAAAGAGAATTGGTTTAAGGTGTTGTGATACATTAGGAAGATCATTGATGTATAAGAGGAAGAGCAGGGGACTAAGGATACTTCCCGGTGGTACTCCAGTATCCAGCGGTCTTATTGCTGAGGTTGTGTCCTTAATAGAGACGTATTGCTGCCTGTTAGTAAGGTAGGATTTGAAATATGTAAGTGCTTGGCAATTTATGCCATAATGATCAAGTTTGTGGAGTAGGATACTGTGGTCTACTGTGTCAAAAGCTTTCCTTAGGTCGATGAAGAGTCATAATGGATATTCATTTTTTTCAAGTACAGTGGAACCCCGAGTTTCAGCTGTAATCTGTTCCAGGAGCTAGGCCTAAACTTGGAATGGCCGAAAGTCGAAGCAATATTTCCCATAAGAAATGATGTAGTAAATCCAATTAATCTGTTCCACCCAAAAATATTCACAAAAAAATTAATTTTTTTAAAGAATAAATACTATAGTTTTTCATACAGAAAACAATGAGAAATAAATATAAAGCATTAATTTTAATGGATAAATGAATATTTAATGTCCATGGGGAAGTGGAATAGAATTCTTCCTCCGTAAGCCATGCGTGTCGTAAGAGGCGACTAAAATGCCGGGAGCAAGGGGCTAGTAACCCCTTCTCCTGTATATATTACTAAATGTAAAAGGAGAAACTTTTGTTTTTCCTTTTGGGCCACCCTGCCTCAGTGGGAAATGGCCGACGTGTTGAAAGAAAGAAATGAACATTTAAATAAGTTTTACCTTTATTGAAGACTCTTGGCGTATGAGAGAGGCAAGAGAGTTTGTTTGGAGGCAGGACAAGATAGTCCTTCAATATGACACTAATATCAACTCTACAGCTTATTTATCTAGCACAATTCATCTAATATGACATAAACAATACAGTGGACCCCCGAGTTTCGGCCATAATTAGTTCCAGAAGGCTGCTCAAGTGCCATTACCGAACGAATTTGCTCCCTTAAGGAATAATGTAAAGTAGGTTAGTCCATTTCAGACCCCAAAATACACGTACAAAAACACTTACATAATTGTTCAAGTTTTGAGGTGATTGAAACTCGGGGGTCCACTGTATAAATAACATAGAAACATGATATATACAGTGGACCCCGAGTTACGAGCACCTTGGAAATTGTACAATTATGTAAGTGTAATATTGTAAGTGCTTTTGTAAGTGTATTTTTTGGGGTCTGAAATGGACTAACCTACTTGACATTATTTCTTAAGGGAAAAAATTTGTTCGATAATGGCACTTGAGCAGCCTTCTGGAATGAATTATGCTCGTAACTCGGGGTCCACTGTACTCTAAAATGAATAAAATATGTCATATGTCTCTCTCCCTAACCGACGACTGTTGCTGTGTTGTTTGTTGTTGGGTGTATAAGGGCCACTGCAAGATAAGCCTTACATAGTGGTGGTGATGGCGGCAGCAGAGACAGCGGTGTTGTCAGTCGCCCTATATAACTCCAACAACATTGGAGGAGGCAGTTTCGTGCTGTCCTTTTTCTGTCGATTAATTACTTGCTACACTGTTAATGCTGCACTTTATCGCTGGCTGGCGCTATAGCCTTTATCGACTCGTACTTTGCTACAATTTTTTTCTTCAATTCTATCGTGTTTCTCACTTTCTTTACCAAAGGGCTGCCACTATGAAGTTTCTTTGGGCCCATGGTGGCTTATTTCACAGTCACAATCAATAAACACGCACTAAACACAATGAATTTATTGTGAAATGTTTGAATGAGCGCACAGGGTAATGTTCACCCAAGGATAATCAAAGCTAGACTGGCTCATGACTCCTGCGTGGGGAGGTGCTCAAGTGCAGGCAGGTGGACAGGTCTGGTACGCCGGCTGAAACACAGGGCAACGGCCAAAACTCGGGACAAAATTTGGCCAAAAAAAGCGACCGAAACTTGAAGCAGCTGATACTCGGGGTGGCCGAAACTTGGGGTTCCACTGTACTGTGTAAATCAGGTCTAGCATTTTAACAATTTCGTCGTTCGTGCTTTTGCTTTTCCTGAAGCCAAATTGGCAGGGTTTGAGGATGCTTTGCACTGTTATAAAGGAATATAATCTCTTGTGCATAACTTTCTCGAAGATTTTGGATAGCAACGGTAAGTTTGAAATTGGCCTGTAGTTGTATACATCTGTGGGGTCATCACCTTTGTGTATTGGTGTAACCCTTGCTATCTTGAGTAGTGCCGGGAAAGTGCTGGTTTCTAGTGATTTGTTTAAGAGTAATGAAATAGCAGGTGAGAGAACATAACAGTGCAGTAATTTTGTACATATGGTCATTAGGTGAGTTACAATGAATACAAGAGAATTGAATATTCTATTAGTTCATGCTTTATGGCTTTAATAAGTTTTGTAGAGAAGAATTACAGTTTTGATTACTAACCTAAGGTGGACACAATGGTATGATTAACATTTAAAGATTAAAGATATTGAGAGTAAATATATATTGATTTTAATGTTTTACCTATGTTCATGATATTGAGCAAATGCATGTTTAGTTTTTACATATGTATTTATGATAGGCTGGGATAAATTAAGGAGATATGGTGTTTTTAACTGTAGTTTTAAAAATGCTAGCTGAGCCAGTGGTTCTGGAGATTTCTAGCAGAGAGTTCCAGATTTTGGGCCCTTTTATGTATGTACATTGAGTTTTTGAAAATATTTAGCCTGACATGGGGAATGTCATAGGGATTTTTGTGTCTAGTATTGTGTGTATGGGTCCTATTGCAATTGTCAACAAAGATCTTCAGGTCAGGATTTATATTAGAATTTATTGTTCTGTAAATGTAGGTTGTACAGTAGTACAAGTGAATGTTTTGTATAGTGAGTAGGTTTAGGTCTTTGAAGAGTGGGGGGGATGTTGTCTATCAGTGGATTGTGTGATCATTCGCACTGCATCTTTTTGTTGGTTTTACGTGGTTTGTCGTTGTGGAACTCCAGGCACAAATAGCATAGGTGAGGTAGGGGTAGATCAGTGAATAGTATAGTGTAAGTAGTGCTGTTTGTGGTACATAGTAACGTATCTTTGACAGGATGCCAACTGTTTTAGATACTTTTTTTGTTATGTGTTAGATATGGGTGTTGAATTTCAGGTTGCTGCTGTCAAGATGCAGACCCAGGAATTTTCCCTCATTTATTTTTAAACATGTACATCCTGAAGTCTACTCAACAGTCTTTTATCTACCAATACATAGTCCAACAAACTACTGTCATTACGCCCTACATCATATCTTGTATACTTATTTCCCCTCATTATGTTTAGCAATAAGGATGTTGTTAAGCATAATGTTTAGTTGAACCTCACTTGCTCTCTTCCCAAACATAATGTAAAACGTTTTGTCTATTTTAAGTTTAAGTTTATTGACAGTCATCCAGGTTGCTATTTTTGCGGGCTCTTCGTTAACAATAGTGTTGAGTGAGGCTTGATTAGGAAGGAGATGATAAAAGTCATGTCGTCATCAAAGAGAATAGACGTGAGTTGTGATACGCTTGGAAGGTCATTGATGTATAAAAGGAAAAGGAGGGGGGCCAAGAACACTTCCCTGTGGTACATCAGTGTCCAGGGGTCTTGTTGAGGAGGTTGTGTCCTTAATAATAATAATAATAATAATTTTTATTGTGACATGATATAAAGATGTACAGTGGTCCCTCGGTTTTCGCCGAAAATTCGTTCCAGAATGCTGCTCGTGCCATTACCGAACGAATTTACTTCCTTAAGAAATAATGTCACGTAGGTTAGTCTATTTCAGACCTCCAAAAATACACTTGCAACAGCACTTACGAAAATACACTTACATAAATGTTCGAGTTTGGAGATGCACGAAAACCGAGGGACCACTGTACATAGTTTTGGATATAAATGGGGTGTACATGCCAAAAGCCCCAAATATGCAGAGCATTGTGGACATTCTTAAAATTAATTAACAATAGACTAAATGGTAAAAATTATAGTAGACAATTTATTTTGAACATAAGTTGAACGTAATGCAATTTATTAAATCAGATCAAACAAATTAAAACAATATTGTATTGCAATAACAGTTTATATGGCCACTAGATGAGTTACAAAGAGTACAAGAGAATGGATTATTTTATTTGTTAATGCTATAGAAACAAAGTTAGCTAAGTATGCATTATTTATAATAGGTTTATACATTTAAGTGATTAATTAACTTTGTAGGTAATGTTAGATACAGTTGACCTCTGGTGTTCGTGATGCTCCAAACTCGAACAATTATGTACAGTCAACCCCGGTTCTCGTTATTAATCCGTTCCAGAGGGCCCTTCGATCACCGGTTTGGTCGAACTCCGATTCTATTTTCCTCATAAGAAATAATGGAAATAAAATTAATCCGTTCCAGACATCCAAAAGTATTAAAATAAAATATTTTTTTACAACATAAGACATTCAATGGCACACAATTTTATGAGAAATAAAGAAATAATAGTACAATAACATGTCACTTATCTTTATTAAAGAGTTGTTGATGTGTGGAAGACGGGAGGAGGGGAGAAGATGGAGTAGTATGCTAGTGTTTGGAAGGGGAATCCCCTTCCATTAACACTGCAGGTGGCAAGTTCTTTTCTGGGGTTGCTGGCCTTTTTCTTTTAATGCCACTAGGACCAGCTTGAGAGTCACTGGACCCCTCTCTCACAAAAAATCTGTCCGGGGAGCTCTGTGTCTGGCGGTTCTTTAAAATGTCCCTAAAATGTGACAAGATATGGTCATTAAACATGTCGCATACACAGCCTGCAACATCTTGGTTAGGGTGATAATCGTCCATAAAGCCTTGCACATCAGCCCATTTGGCACAGATCTCCCTAATCCTTGAAGAAGGCACCTTCTTCCATCTCTGTTCCACATCCTCCTCCTCTGGACCATTTTCCTGAACTGTGGTTTGTTGTTGCTGTTGAAGCTCTTGCATATCTTCATTGGTTAGCTCTTCATTGTCCTCCTCCACCAACTGTTCCACATTCTGGGTACAAACATCCAACCCCATTGACTTGCCCAGTTCCACAATTTCTTGCTCAACAGGCTCAGGCTCAGGGTTCTGAGGCTCAGCCCCAAAACCTTCAAAATCCCTCTCTAGGACACAGTCTGGCCACAATTTTCTCCAAGCAGAGTTCAAAGTCCTGGTAGTCACTCCCTCCCAAGCCTTACCTATAAGGTTTACACAATGCAGGATATGGAAATGCTCTTTCCAAAAGTCTTTTAGGCTCATATTCATGTCTACAGTCACATCAAAGCACTTTTGAAACATTGCTTTGGTGTAGTTTTTTAAAGTTGCAAATGACCTACTGGTCCATGGGCTGGAGGAGAGGAGTGGTATTAGGGGGCAAGAACTTCACTTTGATGAACTTAAAGTCCTGTACAATTTGCTCTGTCAAGTCTGGAGGATGACAAGGAGCATTGTCCATTATCAGGAGACACTTAAGTGGCAAATTATTTTCCTCAAGATATTTCTTCACACTGGGGCCAAACACTTCATGGAACCAATCACAGAAAATGTCCCTAGTGACCCATGCCTTATTGTTAGACTTCCACATCACACTGACAAGGAGAATGATATGTGCTTTATTTTTAATAATTATTTTCTCTGTTTTCACACAGGAAGACACTAATAATATCCCAGTAATTAATTTTTACAGAGGCCCAGAAGAAGATAAATTATGTAATATCACAGTCACTAGCGAAATGGTTATGAAACAACTAGACCGACTGAAACAAAATAAATCGCTGGTCCTGATGAGCTTTTGCAAGGGTTCTTAAGGAATGCAAATGGAACTCTGTGAACCATTATCTAACATTTTTAATTTATCTCTTCAAACAGGTGTAGTGTCTGATATGTGGAAGATGGCTAATGTAATTCCTATTTTTAAAGCAGGGGACAAGTCACTACCATCAAATTACCGCCCAATGAGCCTGACGTCAATTGTAGGCAAATTACTGAGTCAATTATAGCTGATATTATTAGAAGCCATCTAGATAACCATAATTTGATTAATGATACTCAGCATGGATTCACGAGGGGCCGTTCCTGCCTATCTAATTTATTAACCTTCTTCAGTAAAGCTTTTGAGGCTGTTGATCACGATAAAGAATTCGATATTGTTTATTTAGACTTTAGTAAAGCTTTTGATAGAGTACCGCACCAGAGACTGTTAAAGAAAGTGGCAGCTCATGGCATTGGGGAAAAGGTGCTGTCATGGATCGAGTCATGGCTCACCAATAGGAAGCAGAGAGTGTGCATAAATGGGGTTAAATCCGAATGGGGACTTGTAACAAGTGGTGTTCCACAGGGATCAGTCTTAGGCCCGTTGTTATTTATAATATATATCAATGACCTTGATGAGGGAATTACTAGTGATATGAGCAAATTCGCCGACGACACGGAGATAGGTAGGATAATTGATTCAAACATAGATGTCATAGAACTTCAGGAAGATTTAGACAAACTTAATTCGTGGTCAGAAAAGTGGCAGATGCAGTTCAATGTAGATAAATGCAAGGTTCTGAAGCTCGGAGTGTCCATAACCCAAGCACTTATAAGTTAAATAACGTAGAACTTAGCCATACAGATTGGAGAAGGACTTGGGGGTGATGGTAAGAAGCAACCTTAAACCAAGACAGCAATGCCTAAGCATACGTAATAAGGCAAATAGATTACTGGGATTTATATCAAGAAGTGTAAGCAACAGAAGTCCAGAGGTTATATTACAGCTTTATACATCGTTAGTAAGGCCTCACCTTGATTACGCAGTTCAGTTCTGGTCTCCATATTACAGAATGGACATAAATTCGTTAGAAAACATTCAGCGTAGAATGACTAAATTAATACATAGCATTAGAAATCTTCCTTACGAAGAAAGATTGAAGAGCCTTAAATTACATTCACTTGTAAGACATAGAATGAGGGGAGACATGATCGAGGTATACAAGTGGAAAATGGGTATTAACAAAGGGGATATAAATAAGGTCTTGAGGATATCTCTCCAAGAGAGAACCCGCACTAATGGATTCAAGTTAGATAAGTTTAGATTTAGAAAGGATATAGGAAAGTATTGGTTTGGAAATAGGGTAGTTGATGAGTGGAACAGTCTGCCTAGTAGGGTTATTGAAGCTAGGACCTTGGTTAGTTTCAAATTTAGGTTGGATAAATTCATGAGTGAGAGGGGTTGGATTTGAGTGGGAATTGCACATGAATAAATTGAATTATCAAAGCATATTTCTTGGGTAGCATTTAAGATTGGGTTGAACAAATATCTTGTTAGTGGGATGGAATGTGAAGGACCTGCTTAGATGGGCCAACAGGCCTGCTGCAGTGTTCCTCCTTTCTTATATTCTTATGACACCGCATCTCTTAAACACTCAGGGATTTTCAGAATGATACACTACTAAAGGCTTCACTTTAAAATCACCACTGGCGTTGGCACAAATCATAAGAGTTAGTCTGTCTTTCATAGGCTTATGTCCTGGGAGTGCCTTTTCCTCCTGTTTAATGTAGGTCCTGTTTGGCATTTTTTTTCCAAAACAGGCCTGTTTCGCCACAATTGAACACTTGTTGGGGTTGGAATTGTTCAGCCTCTATGTACCCCACAAATTCATTCATGTAATTTTCAGCTGCACTTTTGTCAGAACTGGCTGCCTCACCATGCCTCACAACACTATGTATGCCACTACGCTTCTTAACCCTTTCAGGGTCCAAGGCCATTTTTGGAAGGGGTGTGCCAGTGTCCAAGAATTTAAAAAAAAAAAAATCTTATTTTTTCTTATGAAATTGTAGAGAATCTTTTTCTGAAGGTAATAAAACAAAAAAGTACGAAATTTGATTGAAAATTGACGAAATTATGCTCTCGCGAATTTTGATGTGTCAGCGATATTTACACATTGGCGATTTTGCCGACTTTGACTCCCATTTTAGGCTAATTACATTATTCCAGTCTACCAAATTCTTAGCTATTTCACTAGTATTACTGCTATTCTATCGATTGAGCTCAATAAAATGCCCAGTCAACTGTTTCAACTCCAAAATAAAGTGATTGGAAATTGGTAATTTAGCTAATTTAACTCAAAGTTCAAAATATTCCAATTTCAAAATAGGGTGCAGAATAAACAATGCAGGCATTCCTGGCACTAAACTAACACTTCCTCTGTTCATTAGTTACATTTTCAGTCTTTACAAATGAATTCCATTTTGATTTTTTATTCACATAATGAATTTTTATTCAAACCAAAAAATGGAAGATTTACTGTTATGCAATATTATAATAATTGTATAAATAATATCACCACATTTGTGAACGTATATTAGACCCACCAGCTGGTGCATATTAGACGTGTGAGGTCATTTGTTTACTCTTGAACATCGGCAAAAATTTAACATTTCTGCTACTCTGAGCTCAGTTTCAAGCAATTTCCAATACTAAAACCAATCAAAATCATCTCTATATCTGTCATATATCTTCCATTCTATCAAATGAGACCAAGAAATCGCAAATACAACTATAAAAAGTATACGAAAAAACACTGCAAAGTCGCTGTTTTAATCGAAAATTACGGTTTCAGATTTTTTTCTCTCATTATGCACTGTGTGCTGCAGGATTTGTTTTACATGGTGCACACTTACCACATAGATGTATTCTCTCATGTCTAGGCCCAAATTTACCGCTCAAAGCTTATCTGAGTGAGCTGAGCTCATGACGTAGAACTACGGTTTGGACCCAGAACTCAAAGCCGTAGAACTACGGCACGGACCCTGAAAGGGTTAAATCTGTCAAACCAGCCTTTGCTGGCTTTAAATTCATTCACTTCAGTACTCGTTACAGGCATTTTCTTAAGGAGATCATCATGCAACTGCCTTGCTTTTTCACATATTATCGCCTGCGAAACACTATCTCCTGCTAACTGTTTCTCGTTGATCCACAGCAACAACAAAGTTTCCACTTGTTCCAGCACTTGAGTTCTCTGTTTTGTGACCATACTTGCACCTTTCGCAACAACAGCATCCTTGATTTCCTTTCTCTTGGCCATAATGGAAGAGATGGTTGAATGGGATTTGCCATAGAGCCTGGCCAGCTCAGTGATACGCACTCCACTTTCATATTTTGCTATCATCTCCTTCTTCAATTCTACCATATTTCTGACATTCTTTACCACAGGCTTGGCACTAGGAGCTTTCTTGGGGCCCATGGTGGCTTATTTAGCAGTTGCAAGCACTAAAAACAGTGGAATAATGACAATATACTGGTATGAATGTGTGGGTGGCACGTGGGTGGTGCTCGCTCGATGTAAACAATGGCGCACTGATTGCCTGGGCCCAGCTGGGCCACGCATACGCGTCCGGGACGAATCGCCAACTTCGAGTGGATCGGCTAATACCGAGCCAAAATTCTTGTCAAAAAACCTGTCGAACTCCGATTTGGACAACCTCCGACGCCGTCGAGCACCGGGGGTTGACTGTAAGTGTATTTTTGTAAGTGCTTTTGCAAGTGTATATTTGAGGGTCTAAAAGGACTAGTCTAATTTACATTATTTCTTATGGGAACAAATTGTTTGGTAACGGCACTTGAACAGCATTCTGGAACGAATAAATCACGAACACCGGGGGTCCACTGTATTGTGTACGTATTTAGTTTTGGGTGAGTAGGTGGTTTTTCAGCAGAGTTTCTTTGGCAACCACAGGTAATGAATTCCAAATTTTTGGGCCTTTAATGTGCATTGAGTTTTTACATAGAGTTAGATGGACACAGGGAACATCGAAGAGTGATCTGTGCCTTGTGTTATGGTCATGTGTCCTGTTAAGGTTGGTAAGGAGAAGTTTGAGTGGTGGGTTAATATTTGAGTTTAGTGTTCTATGTATGTAATAGGCACAGTAAAAAGTATGGATGTCTTGTATGGTGAGTAAGTTTAGATTTTTAATATTGGTGGAGTATGTTGTCTGGAGTGGGAATTTGTTATCATTCTGACTGCAGCCTTTTGTTGTGTTATTAATGGTCTGAGATGAGTTATTGTTGTTGAGCCCCATGCGCAGATTCCATAGGTGAGGTAGGGGTAAATGAGTGAGTGATACAGGGTAAGGAGAGCTGGTTGTGGAACATAGTACCGTATCTTGGATAGTATTCCTACGGTCTTGGAGACTTTCTTGGAAATTTGTTGTATATGTGTCTGAAATTTGAGGCCACTGTCAAGGTGGATTCCTAAGAATTTTCCCTCTGTGAGTTTTGTGATAAGGGACCTGTTTATCATTATGTTAAGTGGTACATTTGTAGCTCTGTTTCCAAACTGAATGAAATAGGTTTTATCAATATTGAGAGTAAGCTTGTTAGTCATCATCCAGGTAGATATTTTCTGCAATTCAGCATTTACAGTGTTGGCTAGTATGTCTGGGCTTGGGTGAGAGAAGACGTATGTAGTGTCATCTGCAAATAGTATGGGTTTGAGCAATTGAGATGCATTTGGTAGGTCGTTTATGTAAATGAGAAAGAGAAGTGGGCCAAGAACACTTCCCTGTGGGACACCAACTGTAATAGTTTGCGTGGTAGAGCTAGCTCCATTTGTGTACACATACTGTATTGGCTTCTTGTTATGTTATTTTCCCTTACTTTATCATCAAGGTTCTCACTACATGTTCTAGCATAGGGTATTAAAGGTCTTATAGTCTAGGGATGATACTTACATTCATGATTAGCTGCTGCATCTGAAAATCTTCACTAGTCCTCTCCATGGGTTATTTAAACAATCACTATCACTCAGTCAACTACATAAAGTCTTACCTCAGTAACAGAAGCCAATATGTGTATACTAATGGAGCGAACTCTTCAACACAACAAATTACAGTCGGAGTCCCTCAAGGAAGTGTACTGGGTCCACTCTTATTTCTCATTTACATCAATGACCTACCTAATGCATCTCAACTACTCAAACCCATTTTATTTGCAGATGACACAACATATGTTTTCTCTTACCCTAATCCAGTCATACTGGCCAATACTGTTAATGCAGAATTACAGAAAATATCAACATGGATGACGACCAATAAACTTACTCTAAATACTGACAAGACCTACTTTATACAGTTTGGAAACAGAGGTAAAAATGTTCCACTAAACATAACACTAAACGGTTCACCCATCACAAGACTCACAGAGGGAAAATTCCTAGGTATACACATTGACAGCAGCCTTAAATTCTAAACACATATACAACAAATTTCCAAGAAAATCTCAAAGACAGTAGGCATATTATCTAAGATACGCTACTATGTACCTCAACCGGCTCTCCTTGCACTATACCACTCACTCATCTACCCTTATCTCACTTATGGAATCTGTGCATGGGGATCTACAACATTAAATCACCTTAGACCACTCATAACCCAGCAAAAGGCTGCAGTCAAAATGATAACAAATTCCCACTCTAGACAGCATACTCCACCAATATTCAAAAGCCTAAAACTACTCACCATAAAGAGCATTTACACTTATAATTGTGCCTACTACATACATAGAACTCTACATTCTAATATAAACCCTCCACTCAAAATTCTCCTCACCAACCTTAATAGGACCCATGACCATAACACAAGAAACAGATAACATTTTGATGTATCCTGCATCCATAGCAACCTATGTAAAAATTCAATGCACATAAAGGGCCCCAGATTCTGGAACTCATTACCAGAAAATACAAAAATAACCTTGTCTGAGAATCATTTTAAGACTCTTCTCAAAAACCACCTACTCACCCTTACCTAAATACTCATACTCAAAAAATACTCATTGTTGTTTCTCCTATAAGATAATTCCATTTTTATTATTATTATGTACGATAATATTACTTTCAAAAATGCTCAGTATTTTTTTCCTATAAGATAATCTCAATTTGTACTATTATAACATTGTAATATTACCACCTGCTCACCATAAACTAAATACGCATTCTGTAAATTACTTTAAAAAAAATGCTCAATGTCATTTTCCCAAAAATAATTTCAATTTTTACTATTAACTACCATCCTACTAAACATTTGCTGCAATGTAGTGTCACCATATTATAATTTTCCAAATTAAATATCATCATATTGTAATCTGTCCAATGTTTAAGCAAATCAAATTCCCATCAATCTATCCAATATTATGTACATAGTCTATAAGTTTTTAGATTAAGCTGCCCGTTATGCCCTGGCATGTCAGTGGCTCTCCTTGCACTTCTATGTAAATCTCTATGTAAAATTGCGATGAAATAAAAATTATTATTATTATACAGGATATACAAGCCTTAACCATAACAGCATGTAACTAGCATCTCCAAACCACATGGCATAATCCACCTCCACACTTACTACCCCATTTTCTCCATATCACTCCTACCCTCAGTGTCTTGACACACTATAACTCATAGGTTATGCTGGCTACTTCAATTTAACACTTATCTCCCTTACTTCTGGCACACCATTCTGCCCAGAAACATAACAAAGCCCAGTCTCCACCACCAGTTCTACCTTGCAGCCATCTTGGGAAGAGAGAGAAAGAGGGAGGACTTCTCCCTCTTCAAAACACACAAAACAAAAGACTGTCATCATGCACACTCTACACATGTACCCACAATATATCCCATTTACTTACAAGGAGACATGCAACCCTACAAACTACTTATTTAAATGTGTGTATTTATAACCTATTATATTGAGAAAATCAGGTTAATTCAGCTTCTTTTTAAGTCTTAAGGGTGGCCTGACCTCAAAACCTCATTAAGCAAAATTGTGATCACTTCAATATAATTAGGTATTCATGTTACTTAATTACATTAATACATGTTGGGTCCTATAGCCCCATAACACCCCCACCTCCAGACGAAGTCTCACAAAAGATAGCCGTGTCCCTCAGGATATGGCTAGTAAAAAATTCCTTAACCTGAAGGTGATAGCAACACTACTAGAAGTTTTACATATTACTACAACTACTTTTCACTTTACTTTTATTTACAACAAGGTGACATACAACATGGCAATCTACAAATTTTCATGACTCCACTGAACCTTCCCAGATTATACCATATCCACATACTGAAAGGTGTAACCATTAACTACTTTAGTGGTTACTAAACATAATACATTTTTACAATGCAAGGACTGCACACAATGCCCACTGTGAAAGCCAGCACCGACAGTCCTGTGCCTCCGCTGCGGTAATCCAGCAAGCAACTGGTACTCCAGGATGGCATCTTCCTGATCAGGAGATGAGAGTAGAGCCAAACCCAGAGCAGTCAGGTACAGTGGACCCCCGAGTTTCGTAAGGTTCTTATTTCGTAAACATCGTGTTTCGTAAGCTTTTTTCTATTTCGAGAATCGTAAAATGGCTTGTGTTTCGTAACATATTAGACCTGTCCGCCTGCACGGGACGCAGGACGCCACCAGTGAAGCGTTGTTTACCATTGAGAGAACATTACCTAGCGCGCTCTTTCAAACATTCACACTACATTTGGTGGGTTTTTTTTTGGTGGTTTAGTGACTGTCACTGTGAAATAAATCACCATGGGTCCAAAGAAGCTTCCTAGTGGCACCCCTGTGGTAAAGAAAGTGAGGAACACCATCGAAATGAAGAAAGAGATTATAGAAAAATATGAGAGTGGCATATGTCTGAGTGATCTTGCCAGGATGTACAACAAAACCCCTTCTACTATCAGCTCTATCCTGGCAAAGAGAAATGAGATCAAGGAAGCTAATGTTGCAAAAGGGGTTGATATATTAACGAAAAATACAGTAGAACGTCATTTAGCACGATAGTTACGTTCCTGAAAAAGTCGTGTTAGATAATTTCGTGTTAAATAATTAAAAGAACTAATGGGAAAAATAGGGTTACGTTCCTCGGAGTCCCCAAAAAGCCAAACAAGTTTTTTTTAGACCAACAGATCTTACAAAAATAAAAGTGAATATGTAATTGTAGTTCATTATCGTGATGTATTATGTTGTTTTTACTGCTTAAGACTACAAATGTAATAGAAATAATAGTATTTACCTTAAATTGTGAGTGCTGGTGTTTGTGGATGATTGTGAAGAGAGTGGAGAGTTATGCTGTGGCCCTACTGGGCTGAGGTGGATACTAGAAGTTCTTGAACTGAAGTTGATGGTTGAACTGAGTGTCTAACTTTAAGTCAGTCAAGTCATAAGTAGTAAGTCAGTCAAGTCAGTCATTAGTAAGTCAGTCAAGCCATTCAGTATCAAGCCATTCATAAGTCAGTCAAGTCATTCAGTAAGTCAGTCAAGCCATTCAGTAAGTCAGTCAAGCCATTCAGTAAGTCAGTCAAGTCATTCAGTAAGTCAGTCAAGTCATTCAGTAAGTCAGTCAAGTCATTCAGTAAATCAGTCATTCAGTAGTCAGTAAGCATTCAGTAAGTCAGTCAAGTCATTCAGTAAGTCAGTCAAGTCATTCAGTAAGTCATCAAGTCATTCAGTAAGTCAGTCAAGTCATTCAGTAAGTCAGTCAAGTCATTCAGTAAGTCAGTCAAGTCATTCAGTAAGTCAGTCAAGTCATTCAGTAAGTCAGTCAAGTCATTCAGTAAGTCAGTCAAGTCATTCAGTAAGTCAGTCAAGCATTCAGTAAGTCAGTCAAGTCATTCAGTAAGTCAGTCAAGTCATTCGTAAGTCGTCAAGTCATTCAGTAAGTCAGTCAAGTCATTCAGTAAGTCAGTCAAGTCATTCAGTAAGTCAGTCAAGTCATTCAGTAAGTCAGTCAAGTCATTCAGTAAGTCAGTCAAGTCATTCAGTAAGTCAGTCAAGTCATTCAGTAAGTCAGTCAAGTCATTCAGTAAGTCAGTCAAGTCATTCAGTAAGTCAGTCAAGTCATTCCAGTAAGTCAGTCAAGTCATTCAGTCAGTCAGTCAAGTCATTCAGTCAGTCAAGTCATTCAGTCAGTCAAGTCATTCAGTCAGTCAAGTCATTCAGTTAGTCAGTCAAGTCAGTCATTCATTCATTCAGTCAGTCAGTCAGTCAGTCAAGTCAGTCAGTCACACAAACTTATGTTTACATCTTTTTATGTGTACAAAGTAACACTTCATTACGCCACGGGTTATGTCTTGTCTAATATCTTTTCTTCGTTAATTCAAGATCAAAACACAATTCACTCTTATTCTTCACAAACAGCTGGCTTGTATCCAGGACTTCTTGACGCGTATGAAATACATACGAATGCTGGGATGGTGGGGTCCGTGGTGGCTGGGTAAGGCGGGTGGTGTCTGCTGAACCACAACAGTAGTAGTAACAAGACTGCTTGTGAGAATGGTTATTTGTTTTTCCTTCCCACAAACTATAAGTAAGTTTATTCAGGTATACACAGATACAGTTACGAAGATTATCATCATAGCAGCTATGTGTAGGAACCTAGGATAACCAAAAAGTCAGAGTGACAGTATTTCCATTGACTGACTTGGGTTATCCTAGGTTCTCTACACATATGCTGCTATGTATGATAATGTATGTAACTGTACTCACCTAATTGTGGTTGCAGGGTCGAGACTCAGCTCTGGCCCCTGTATCTGAATAAACTTACAGTTTGCAGGAAGGAAAAACAAATTCCCTTTTTCCTCAAAGCATGAGGATTCTTAGGCAGTAAATAACCATGCGCTCAAAATTTTTCCCCTCCTGCCAAACCGTGTAATATCATCTTTACGTCGTGTAAGATGATAATGTGCCGCAAATCTTAAATCGTGCAATACCGGTAACGTGCAACATAATCTCGTGCTAAATGACGTTCTACTGTAGATCGAAAACAGTGGATGAGGTTGAGAAGTTGTTGTTGGTGTGGATCCATGAAAAACAGAGAGCGGGTGATAGTATTTCTATGGCGATAATTTGTGAAAAGGCAAGGAAGTTGCACGCAGATCTTGTCAAGACAATGCCTGCAACCAGTGGTGAGGCAAGTGATTTTAAAGCCAGCAAAGGCTGGTTTGACAGGTTTAAGAAACGTAGTGGCATACACAGTGTTGTGAGACATGGTGAGGCAGCCAGCTCAGACAAACGTGCAGCTAAAAAATTTGTGCATGAATTCCAGGGGTTCATAGAGGCTGAACAATTCCTCCACCAACAAGTGTTTAACTGTGATGAAGCAGGCCTGTTTTGGAAGAAAATGTCCAACAGGACCTACATTACTCAGGAGGAAAAGGCACAGCCAGGACACAAGCCTATGAAAGACAGGCTAACTCTCATGTTTTGTTCTAATGCTAGTGGGGATTTTAAAGTGAAGCCTTTACTGGTGTATCACTATGAAAATCCCAGACCCTTCAAGAATCACAGTGTTGACAAGAATAATTTGTGTGTGCATTGGAAGGCTAACACCAAGGCATGGGTCACTATGGAGATTTTCAAGGAATAAGTGACTGGAGTGTTTGGCCCTACTGTGAAGAAATACCTCTTGGAAAAGAAATTGCCACTCAAGTGCCTCCTGATACTGGACAATGCTCTTGCTCACACTCACAACTTGCAAGAGTGTTTGTCTGACAAGTTTAATTTCATCAGAGTGAAGTTCTTGCCTCCTAACACCATTCCTCTCCTCCAGCCCATGGACCAGCAGGTCATTTCGAACTTCAAGAAACTGTACACCAAAGCACTGTTTGAAAAGTGCTTTGAAGTGACCTCGGACACTGAGTTGACCCTAATAGAGTTCTGGAAAGATCACTTCAACATTGTGCACTGCATAGGCCTTTATAGGTAAGGCTTGGGAGGGAGTGACTTCCAGGACTTTGAACTCTGCTTGGAGACCATTGTGGCCAGGTTGTGTCCAACAGAGGGATTTTGAAGGATTTGAGGCTGACCCTGACCTTGACCCTGACGACCCTGTGCCTGTTGTGGACTCTATTGTGGCATTGGGGAACAGCCTGGGGTTGGAGGTGAGTGGTGAGGATGTGGAAGAGTTGGTGGAGGCCCACAGGGTAGAGCTAACAACTGAAGAGCTGCAAGAGCTTCATCTGGAACAGCAACAGACCACAGCTGAGGTTATTGCTTCAAAGGAGGAGGGTGAGAGACAGAAGGAGGTGCCCACTTCAGTGCTTAAGGAGATGTGTACAAAGTGGAATGAGTTGCAGACATTTGTTGAAAGACACCACCCTGAGCAAGCTGAAATGAGCCTTCTGTGCAGCCACTTCAGTGACAGAGCCATGTCGCACTTCAGGAAAGTGTTGAAGGGTCGCCAGAAACAGAGGACTCTGGACAGTTACTTTACCAGGCAGGGGTCTGGTGACTCTCAAGCTGGTCCTAGTGGCATTAAAAGACCAAGAAATGAAGTAACCCCAGAGAGGGACTTGTTACCTGAAGTCCTTTTGGAAGGGGATTTCCCTTCCAACCACTAACTCCCTGCCCCTATCAGCAACTCTACCTTCCAGATGCCTGCAACTCTTCAATAAAGGTAAGTAAATGTATATATATACAGTGGTACCTCGGTTTACAATATTTTTTTCATTCCAGAATGCTGTTCAAGTGCCATTACCAAACAAATTTATCCTCATAAGGAACAATGTAAAATAGACTTGTCCTTTTAGACCCCCAAAAATACACTTACAAAAGCATTTAAAAAAATAAACTTACATAAAAGGGCGATTTTGGGGACCATCGTAAACCGAGGTACCACTGTATATATATATTGTTTTTAATTTAGTATGTGAATATTTTTTTGTGGAACGGATTAATTGTATTTACATTATTTCTTATGGGAAATAATGGTTCGAATTTCGTAAACTTCGTGTTAAGTACTAGCTCCTGGAACAGATTAATTACGATTCTCGGGGGTCCACTGTATACACCAGGCAGAAACTAAAACATGTCAAGGTGTCTCTCACGTGGTGGCCGAACCAAACAGTGAGACTTTCCAGTCAACACTCAAGATCCTGAAAATGGTCAGGCACTTACGCCCACCTTCCGAGGACCTCACTCCACACAGATCCTCCAACCTTATAAGGAGGAAACTAGAAAACTGCTACAGGACGTGGAGGAGTCCACGGGACCACAAAGGCAAATCCGTTGGACCAGTTTCATACTTAGAGCACACCAAGACACAAATATACACCATACCTTCCTGGACTTCTCTAGTCACCGAAGGTTTTCAACCTCTGCCTCAACTCACAAATGTGCACCCCCTGACTCTCTTCACTTGCCCGGCTCCAACCCATCTCCTTCACAGTCAGATGGCTGGTAGGGAGCACTCAGGCCCGCCAGGAGTTCACCACTGCAAAAACAACAAGGTCAGCACAAGACAAACACTATGTACAAAGCATGCACTATGTATCTACATAAACATCTTGAGAGAGCATCAGCAACATTCTCTGAGCATTTTATAAACATGTATTTGACTTCTAGTTTAAAGATTGCAAGACAAAACCCATCTTAAGAGTCTGATTTGGGTCACCATACATAAGAACAGGGTGAAGAGATCCTGGAACATATACAGATGCGGAATAGACAACCCACAGTGAAAAATTCCTTTCCTGTGGCAAAATGGTGACACTTTTTAACAATTCTGTAACCTCTTGCAGTACAAACACAACCACCAAGACATCTTTCTGCACCCAGGCTGTGTACATCAAGTTTACAAAAATAACTTCACGTTCCATCTCACACAAAATACACAATGAACCCAATTGGCATTACATACATGGAAATAGTACTGGCACCCAGGCCAAGAAAATCACATCTTCCTGCCTCATCCTATACTTTATCTAATACTTTTGCATCTCTTAATGCATCAGTATCAAACTTTCTAAACCAGTAAACCTTAGTTGTTAAATGTGCTTGGTGGCAGTCAGTGCATAGGCTCAAGGTGCCATCTAATTTGGGAACCATGAAGCATGGGAATGCCCACTGACTCTGACTAAGCACTACAAACTGGTATTGAACGAATTTCACTTCTTCCTCCATATCCCAGTTTTCATACAGATTTTTCACACACAATAATTGTTGAATTGGCTCAGCTTCCTTAACAATTATTTCATGAAGTCTTGACTTTACCCCTTTAGTGACATCCCAAACTTTTACAAGGTTCCACGGTGGCTGAGCCAACTCTCCAACATTTTCCTTAGCAAGACCAAACACGTTTTCCCCAATATCTTTCATAAACATGGAATTTCTTAAATACTCTTTGTCCATTACATGCAGATTACTATTTTGTTCCTCTGTACATTCCACTAAAACATGGGTCACTCTAGATTTCTGATCTAACTTTAAACCTT
>WNWK01032853.1:0-21588 GCA_009830355.1 Cherax destructor
AAATGCAAAGAGGCAGAGAAGAGGTTTGTCCCCAAGGGAAACAGAAGTAACGGGAAGACCAGAACGAGTCCTTGGTTCACCCAAAGGTGGGGGAGGCAAAACTAGTGCACTAGAGAATGGAAAAGTACAGAAGACAAAGGACCCAGGAAAATAAAGGGATTAGTCAAGAGCCAGAAACGAATATGCACAGGTAAGAAGGAGGCTCAGCGACAATATGAAAATGATATAGCATCAAAGTCAAGTCGACCCAAAGCTGTTGACAGCCACATCAGGAGGAAAACAACAGTCAAGGACCAGGTAATCAGGCTGAGGAAGGAAGGTGGGAGTTCACAAGAAACGACCAAGAGGTATGTAAGGAGCTCAACATGAGATTTAAAGAAGTATTTACAGAGGAGACAGGAAGGACTCCAGGAATTCAGAATAGGGAGGTATACCAACAAGTGCTGGATGAAATACACACAACCAAGGAGGAGGTGAAGAAGCTGTTATGTGAACTCGATACCTCAAAAGCGGTGGGACCTGACAACATTTCTCCGTGGGTCCTTAGAGAAGGAGCAGAGATGTTAAGTGTGCCACTAACCAAAATCTTCAACACTTCCATTGAAACTGGGCAACTACCTGAGGTGTGGAAGATGGCAAATGTAGTCCCAATTTTTAAGAAAGGAGACAGACACGAGGCATTAAACAACAGACCTGTGTCACTGACGTGCATAGTATGCAAAGTCATACCGTGCCCATATGACAACAGGAAAATGCAACCTCCCTTTCTGTAAGCTTTTCCACCCTGAAATGTGTCACACATCAGTTCAGGAAAGATAGTGCTATAATCTATATTGCCAGGCATACCACCTAAAGGGTACAAGACGACACAGAACATCCAGACCATGGGAAAACCTGGGTAGCCAAAGCCACTCCAGAGAGAGAGGTTTTTTAGCGCAAGGAAGGAAAAAAAGCTGGCAGGAAATGACAGAAATCGTACACCAACTGCAATCATTTCTGGAGTGGAACCACAGTCAATGGCCTCCACTTCAGAACAACAGATATTAGTGCCAGGAAAAAGAGACCCCCCCCATACCACCAATCAAACGACATTCATCTTTGCAAATATACAGGATCTAAAGCCAGCAACAAACAACAAGATACCTTACATCCGTGGACTGCTTACAGAGTCAAATGCAATGTTTGCGGCTTTGACAGAGACCCACATAAAGGATCACTTGGACAATGAAATATGGATCCCTGGCTACAACCTATACAGATGTGACAGAGTGAACAGGCAAAAGGGTAGGGTTGGCCTGTATATCACAGAGTCACTTATATGCTCAGAACTACTAAATGCCTCAAATGATGTAGTTGAAGTTTTAGCAGTAAAGATCGAGAATCAAAACCTGGTCATCGTGGTTGTATACAAGCCTCCGGATGCAACGTCCCAACAATTCCAGGAACAGCTTCTGAAAATTGACCAATGTCTGGAAAACCTTCCAGCCCCTGCCTCAACATCTTGCTCCTGGGGACTTCAACCTAAGGCACCTAAAATGGAGGAATATTGCAAATAATGTGGTAGCAGAGATAACACCAGGAGGCAGCTCAGATGAAAACTCGCACACACGAGCTTTTAAATCTCTGCACCAAATTCACCTTAAACCAGCAAATAATAGAGCCTACAAGATTGGAGAATACACTGGACCTCATCTTCACTAAAAATGATGATCTGATACGAAATGTCATCATATCAAAAACGATATACTCAGATCACAACATAATAGAGGTCCAGACATGCATGAGGGAGGCCCCAGATCGACAAAATGTGATCAGTCGCGAGGAGCCTTCTCCAATTTCAACTTCAATAACAAAAACATAAGGTGGGACCAAGTAAACCAAATCCTAAATGATATAAACTGGGAAGATAGCCTAAGCATCACGGATCCTAACCTATGTCTAGAACAAATTAACTCTGTGGCACTTGAAGTTTGCTCAAGGCAAATTCCCTTAAGGAAAAGGAGGAGAAGATGTAAACTAGAAAGAGAGGCGCTCCTATACAGGCGAAGGCAAAGAATAACAGAGCAGCTACAAGAGGCCAATATATCTGAAATACGTAGGGAGGCACTGGTCAGAGAAATAGCAAACATCAAATTAAAACTAAAGGAATCTTACAGGAATCAAGAAACGCGGGAAGAACTAAAAGCCATAAATGAAATTGAAAGAAACCCAAAGTATTTCTTTTCTTATGCCAAAACAAAGTCGAGAACAACATCCAGTATTGGGCCCCTACTAAAACGAGATGGGTCTTACACAGATGACAGCAAGGAAATGAGTGAGTTACTAAAGTTGAAGACCTAAATGAATTTTTTATGAGAGTGCCACAGAACCTGGTAGACGCAAGCTTATCTGACATTAACCCTGACGCCACATGACTTTGAAAAGGTGAAAATGACATGCCCATGCACTCCGCTCCAGGCCCTGACTCATGGAACTCAGTGTTCATCAAGAACTGCAAGAAGCCCCTACACGTGCTTTTAACATCCTATGGAGAGGGAGCATTGACACTGGGGTCGTCCCGCAGTTACTAAAAACAACACACATAGCCCCACTCCACAAAGGCGGCAGTAAAGCAATGGCAAAGAACTACAGACCAATAGCGCTAACGTACCATATCATAAAAATCTTTGAAAGGGTTCTAAGAAGCAAGATCGCCACTCATCTAGATAACCATCAATTACACAACCCAGGGCAGCATGGGTTTAGAGCAGGTCGCTCCTGTCTGTCCCAACTACTGGACCACTATGACAAGGTCCTGGATGCTCTAGAGGACAAACAGAATGCAGATGTTATATACACAGACTTTGCAAAAGCCTTTGATAAGTGTGACCATGGTGTGATAGCACACAAAATGCGTGATAAAGGAATAACAGGAAAAGTTGGTAGATGGATCTATAATTTCCTAACAAGTAGAACACAAAGAGTAGTAGTCAACAGAGTAAAGTCTAAGGCAGCTAATGTGAAAAGCTCTGTTCCACAAGGCACAGTACTCGCTCCCATCCTGTTCCTCATCCTCATATCGGACATAGACAGGGATATAAGCCACAGTGCCGTGTCTTCCTTTGCAGATGACACCCGAATCTGTATGACAGTGTCCACCATTGAAGACACTGCAAGACTCCAAGCAGACATAAACCAAATCTTTAAATGGGCTGCAGAAAACAATATGAAGTTCAATGATGAGAAATTTAAATTACTCAGATATGGAAAACGTGAGGAAATTAAAATCTCATCGGAATACAAAACTAATTCCAACCACACAATAGAGTGATCATGTCAGAGGATCTCACCTTCAAGGACCATAACACCGTAGCAATCGCATCTGCTAGAAAAATGACAGGATGGATAATGAGAACCTTCAAAACCAGGGATGCAAAGCCCATGTTGACACTTTACAAATCGCTTGTTCTATCTAGGCTGGAATATTTCTGTACACTAACTGCACTTTTCAAGGCAGGTGAAATTGCTGACCTTGAAAATGTGCAGAGAACCTTCACAGCACGCATAACTGCGATAAACCACCTCAATTACTGGGAACGCTTGAAGTTTCTAAACCTGTACTCCCTAGAACGCAGGCGGGAGAGATACATTGTTATATACACGTGGAAAATTTTCGAGGATTAGTACCAAACTTGCACACGAAAATCACCCCCTACGAAAGCAAAAGACTCGGCAGGCGATGTAACATCCCCCAATGAAAAGCAGGGGTGCCACTAGCACGTTGAGGACAACACAATAAGTGTCAGGGCCCAAGATTGTTCAACTGCCTCCCAGCATACATAAGAGGGATTACCAACAAACCCCTGGCTGTCTTCAAGCACTGGACAGGCACCTAAAGTCGGTACCTGACCAGCCAGGCTGTGGTTCGTACGTTGGACTGTGTGCGGCCAGCAGTAACAGCCTGGTTGATCAGGCTCTGGTCCAACATGAGGCCTGGTCACAGACCGGGCCGTGGGGGCGTTGGCCCCTGGAATTCTCTCCAGGTAAACTCCAGGTAATATGCAAGGAAGCTAAGGAGAGGTTTGTACCCAAGGGTAACAAAACTAACGAGAAAGCCAGAATGAGCCCTTGGTTCACCCAAAGGTGTAGAGAGGCCAAAACCAAGTGTGCTAGAGAATGGAAGAAGTATAGAAGGCAAAGGACCCAGGAGAATTAGGAGAGCAGTTGTAGAGCCAGAAATGAATATGCACAGGTAAGAAGGGAGGCCCAACAACAATATGGAAATGACATAGCAGCAAAAGCCAAATCTGACCGAAAGCTGTTGTACATCCACATCAGGAGGAAAACAACAGTCAAGGACCAGGTAATCAGGCTGAGGAAGGAAGGAGGGGAGATCACAAGAAATGACCGCAAAGTATGTGAGCAACCCGACATTAAATTCAAAGAAGTGTTCACAGAGACAGAAGGGACTCCAGAAAGACAGAGAGGTGGGGTACACCATCAAGTGTTGGACACAATACATACAACCGAGGAAGAAGTGAAGAGGCTGCTAAGCTAGATACCTCAAAGGCGATGGGGCTGGATAACATCTCTCCATGGGTCCTGAGAGAGGGAGCAGAGGTGCTATGTGTACCACTAACAACAATCTTCAACACATCTATCGAAATAGGGCAACTACCCGAGGTATGGAAGACAGCAAATGTAGTCCCAATTTTTTAAAAAAAAGGAGACAGACACGAAGCATTAAACTACAGACCAGTGTCACTGACATGAATAGTATGCAAAGTCATGGAGAAGATTATCAGGAGAAGAGTGGTGAAGCACTTAGAAAGGAATGAGCTTATCAACGACAGCCAGCACGGTTTCAGGGACGGGAAATCCTGTGTCACAAACCTACTGGAGTTCTATGACAGGGCGACAGCAGTAAGACAAGAGAGAGAGGGGTGGGTAGATTGCATTTTCTTGGACAGTAAGAAGGTGTTTAACGGAGTTCCACACAAGAGATTAGTGCAAAAGCTGGAGGAGCAGGCAGGGATAACAGGGAAGGCACTGCAATGGATAATGGAATACGTCAGGAAGACAACAATGAGTCATGGTACATGGCGAGATGTCAGAGTGGGCGCCTGTGATGAGCGGGGTTTCACAGAGGTAAGTCCTAGGAGCGGTATTGTTTATCATATTTGTGAACGACATGACAGAAGGAATAGACTACGAAGTGTCCCTTTTTGCAGATGATGTGAAGTTGATGAGAAGAATCCAATCAGACGAGGACCAGGCAGAACTACAAAGGGATCTGGACAGGTTGCAGGCCTGGTCCAGAAACTGGCTCCTAGAGTTCAACCCCACGAAGTGCAAAGTCATGAAGATTGGGGAAGGGCAAAGACCACAGATGGAGTAGTCTATGGGGCCAGAGACTACAAACCTCACTCAAGGAAAAGGATCTGGGGGTGAACATAACACCAGGTACATCTCCTGAGGTGCACATCAACCAAATAACTGCTGCAGCATATGGGCGCCTAGCCAACCTAAGAATTCCATTCGGACATCTCAATAAAGAATCGTTCAGGACCCTGTACACCGTGTATATCAGGCCTATATTGGAGTATGCAGCACCAGTTTGGAACCCACACCTAGCCAAGCATGTAAGGAAATTAGAGAAAGTGCAAAGGTTTGCAACAAGACTAGTCCCGGAGCTAAGCGGCATGTCCTACGAGGAGAGGTTAAAGAAAATCAACCTGACGACACTGGAGGACAAAAGTGATAGGGGGATATGATAACGACATATAAAATACCGAGAGGAACTGACAAGGTGGACAGAGACAGGATGTTCCAGAGATGGGACACAGCAACAAGGGGTCACATTTGGAAGTTGAAGACTCAGATGAAGCACAGGGATGTTAGGAAGTATTCGTCATTCACAGAGTTGTCAGGAAATAGAATAGTCTGGGAAGTGATGTAGTGGAGGCTGGATCCATACATAGCTTTAAGAAGAGGAATGATAAAGCTCATGGAGCAGGAAGAGTGACCTAGTAGCGACCAGTGAAGAGGCAGGGCCAGGAGCTGTGACTTGACCCTCTCAACTACAACTAGGTGAGTACACACACACAAACACACACACACACACACACATACACACACACACACACACTAGAGTATGCAGCACCAGTCTGGAACCCACACCTGGTCAAGCATGTCAAGAAATTAGAGAAAGTGCAAAGGTTTGCGACAAAGCTAGTTCCACAGCTCAGGGGAATGCCATATGAAGAAAGGTTGAGGGAAATAGGACTAATAACACTGGAGGACAGAAGGGTTAGAGGGGACATGATAACGACATAAAAAATACTGCAGGGAATCGACAAGGTAGATAGTGACAGGATGTTCCAGAGAGGGAACATAAAAACAAGGGGACACAACTGGAAGCAGAAGACTCAGATGAGTCAAAGGGATGTTAGGAAGCACTTCTTCAGCCATAGAGTAGTTAGGAAGTGGAATAGTCTAGCAAACGATATAGTGGAGGCGGGAACGATACATAGTTTTAAGACAAGGTATGATAAAGCTCATGGAGCAGGGAGAGCAAAGACCCAGTAGCGGACAGCAAAGAGGCGGGGCCAGGAGCTGAGTCTCGACCCCTGCAACCACAATTAGGCGAGTACACACGAGCGCACACACACACACACACACACGAGCACACACACACACACACAAATCCTGTGTCACAAACCTTCTGGACTTCTATGACAAAGTAACAGAAGTAAGACACGAGAAAGAGAGGTGGGTTGATTGCATTTTCTTGGACTGCAGGAAGGCTTTCGACACAGTACCTCACAAGAGATTAGTGCAGAAGTTAGAGGATCAGGGTATATTACAGGAAGGGCACTGCAATGGATCAGAGAATACCTGACAGGGAGGCAACAACAGGTCATGGTACGTGATGAGGTATCACAGTGGGCGCCTGTGACGAGCGGGGTCCCACAGGGGTCAGTCCTAGGACCAGTGCTATTCTTGGTACAGTGGACCCTCGGTTAACGAATACCCCGGAAATCGTGCAATTATGTAAGTATAATTTTGTAAGTTCTTGTGGAAGTGTATTTTTGGGGGTCTGAAATAGACTAACCTACGTGAAATTTTTCCTTAAGGGAGTAAATTCGTTCGGTAATGGCACTTGAGCAGACTTCAGGAGTGAAGTTTTTACGAAACTCGGGGGTCCACTGTATATGTGAATGACATGACGGACGGGATAGACTCAGAAGTGTCCCTGTTCGCAGATGATGTGAAGTTAATGAGGAGAATTAAATCAGATGAGGATCAGGCAGGACTTCAAAGAGACCTGGACATGCTGGACACCTTGTTCAGCAACTGGCTTCTCGAATTTAACCCCGCCAAATGCAAAGTCATGAAGATCAGGGAAGGGCAAAGAAGACTGCAGACAGAGTATAGGCTAGGTGGCCAAAGACTGCAAACCTCGCTCAAGGAGAAAGATCTTGGGGTGAGTATAACACCAAGCATGTCTCCGAAAGCACACATCAACCGGATAACTGCTGCAGCATACGGGCGACTGACAAACCTGAGAATAGCATTCCGATACCTTAGTAAGGTATCATTCAAGACACTGTACACTGTGTACATCAGGCCCATACTAGAGTATGCAGCACCAGTTTGGAACCCCTACCTGGTCAAGCACGTCAAGAAATTAGAGAAAGTGCAACAGTTTGCAACAAGGTTAGTTCCAGAACTAAAGGGAATGTCCTATGAAGAAAGGTTAAGGGAAATCGGCCTGACAACACTGGAGGACAGGAGGGTTAGGGGAGACATGATTACAACATACAAAATACTGCGTGGAATAAACAAGATAGAGACAGGACGTTCCAGAGAGGGGACACAGAAACAAGGGGTCACAATTGGAAGTTGAAGACTCAGATGAGTCAAAGGGATGTTAGGAAGTATTTCTTCAGCCATAGAGTAGTCAGGAAGTGGAATAGTCTAGCAAGTGATGTAGTGGAGGCAGGAACCATACATAGCTTTAAGATGAGGTATGATAAAGCTCATGGAGCAGGGAGAGAGGGGACCTAGTAGTGATCAGTGAAGAGACGGGGCCAACAGCTGAGTCTCGACCCCTGCAACCACAGTTAGGTGAGTACACACACACAAACAAGCACGCACACACACACACACACGTGGTAATGCTTTATTTACAGTGAGCAATATCGGTGTATTTTTCCAGAATGGTTTGTAATATACCAATGTATACCTGGAGAGGGTTTCGGGGGTCAACGCCCCCCAAGGCCCAGCCTGTGACCAGACCTCAAGGTGGATCAGGACTGGATCAACCAGGCTGTTACTGTTGGCCCCACACAACCTGACGTGTGAACCACAGCCCGGTTGGTCAAGTACAGTGGACCCACGAGTTACGAACACCCCGGAAATCATACAATTATGTAAGTATAATATTGTAAGTGCTTTTGTAAGTGTATTTTTGGGGGTCTGAAATGGACTAACCTACTTGACATTATTTCTTAAGGGAGTAAATTCATTCGGTAATGGCACTTGAGCAGGCTTCTGGAATGAATTTTGTTCGTTACTTGGGGGTCCACTGTACTGCCTTAGGTGCCTGTCTAGTGCCTTCTTGAAGACAGCCAGATGTCTATTTGTAATCCCCCTTATGTATGCTGGGAGGCAGTTGAACAGTCTTGGGCCCCTGACACTTATTGTGTTGTCTCTCAGTGTACTAGTGGCACCCCTGCTTTTCATTGGGAAAATGTTGCATCTCCTGCCGAGTCTTTTGCTTTCATAGAGAATGATTTTCGTGTTCATGTTTGGTACTAATCCCTCTAGGATTTTCCAAGTGTATATTATCATGTACAGTGGACCTCTGCCTAACGAGCAAAATTCATTCCAGAAGCCTGCTCAAGTGCCATTACCGAACGAATTTACTCCCTTAAGAAATAATGTCAAGTAGGTTAGTCCATTTCAGACCCCCAAAAATACACTTCCACAAGCACTTACAATATTATACTTACATAATTGTACGATTTCCGGGGTGCTCGTTAGGCGGGGGTCCACTGTATCTCTCTCGCCTGCATTCCATGGAATACAAATCAAGGGACTTCAACCGTTCCCAGTAATTTAGGTGCTTTATCATAATTGTGTGTGCCATGAAAGTTCTTTGTATACTCTCCAGGTCAACAATTTTGCCAGCCTTGAAGGGGGCAGTTAGCGTACAGCAGTATTCCATTATTATTATTATAATCATGGAGGAGCGATAAACCTGTAGGGATTATACAGCGCCTGTGGGGGAGGAGATGGAAGGTATTCAGGCTTAATTCAGGAAACTGGAGCACAGATCCAATTCCCTAGATCAAGAGCCCCTCACCAGCGTCAATTGGAGCAGTATTCCAGCCTAGAGAGAACAAGCAATTTGAAGAGAATCATCATGGGCTTGGTGTCCCTAGTTTTGAAGGTTCTCATTATCCATCCTATCATTTTTCTAGCAGACACGGTAGATACATTGTTGTGGTCTTTGAAGGTGAGATTCTCTGATATTATCACTCCCAGGTCCTTCACACTACTTTTTCGCTCTATTGTGTGGTTAGAATTTGTTGAATACCCTGATACAGTTTTAATTTCAAGTTTTCCATATCTGAGTAGTTGAAATTTCTCTTCATTGAACTTCATATTGTTTTGAGCGGCCCATTTGAAGATTTGGTTGAATTCCGCTTGGAGTCTTGTGGTGTCTTCGATGGAGGACACTGTCATGGCAATTCAGATGTCATCCGCAAAGGAAGACACGGAGCAATGGCTTACATCTGTCTACATCAGATATGAGGATGAGGAATAGGATGGAAGCGAGTACTGTGCCTTGTGGAACAGGTTTTTTCACCATAGCTGCCTCAGACTTTACTGTTTACTATTACACTTTGTGTTCTATTTGTTAGGAAGTTATAGATCCATCTACCAACTTTTGTGCTCTATTACACCGTAGTCGCACTTGTTGAAGGCTTTTGCAAAGTCTGTGTATATCTGCATTTTGTTTATACTCTATAGCATCCAGAACCTTGTCACAGTGGTCCAGTAGCTGAGACAGGCAGAATTATTATTATTATAATAAAAAAGAAGCGCTGAACCTTCAAGGGTCATACAGCGCTGAGGGACGGGCAGGAGCGACCTTCTCTAAACCCATGTTGCCCTGGGTTGTGTAATTGATGGGTAACTAGGTGGTTGGCGATCTTGCTTCTTAGAACCCTTTCAAAGATTTTTATGATATGGGATGTTAGTGCTATCGTTCCGTAGTTCTTTGCAATTGCTTTACTGCGGCCTTTGCAGAATGGGGCTATGTCTGTTGTTTTTAGTGAGTGTGGGATGACCCCTGCATCCATGCTCCCTTTCCATAGAATGCTGAAGGTATGTGACAGGGTCTTCATGCAGTTCTTGATAACAAAGGTGAATTCATTTCGTTTTTCTTGCCTTTATGGGAGACAAAAAGAGGGAAGGGGGATGGAAACAAAATAATCATCAGTTGTGCAGCATCACTTGTCAGCCAGTGTCTAGAGGTTCCACGAGCACTTATGCTGGGCCCCTCTATATTTTTCCATGATCACCTCAAGGAAAACACTTATAGTCAACTTAAATAAAGTATATTATATTATTGTACATGAAATTTACAAAGGTTAGGATGCTTGGTAAGTTTATGTGCAAAATTTAAAAAAAAAAATCCTTAGCTATTATTACCCATTTTGTAAGGGGTGGAAGGTGGGTAGAAGTAATTACTCATTTTCTATGGGAAGGAAAGTGGGTGGAAGGAACTGTTGGGGGATTTCCTAAACAAAATACAGTGGTACCTCTACTTACGAGCAACTCCCAACTTGAACAATTATGTAAGTGTATTTTTGTAGGTGCTTTTATAAGTGTATTTTTGGGGGTCTGAAATGGATTAATCTAATTTTCATTATTTCTTATGGGAAAAAATTCCTTCGGTATCAGCACTTGAATAGCCGTCTGGAACGAATTAAGCTCGTAACTTGAGGTACCACTGTAATTAGAAATCTTGTCTGCCAACTTAATTAAAAAAATGCATTATGATAAAAATCATGAACATAAATTTTATATATAGTATTAATCAAGGCATTACAAAAACATATCGTAACATAATAAATTTACTGTATCCATCTGTCTATTACCCGAATTTCACAATAAAAAAACTAAATGTACTAATAAATACTTCTCTCACATAAGACTAACTTTAACAGTGATGTTAAAAACGCTAATATATTGTATAATCGTAACTTTATTTGCCAAAGTTATTGTATCTCCTTCGAATATTAAAGTTCATTACACTACTCTACCAAAGGCAAGTTATCAATTTACTTACGTATTTGAATTAGTACTGTGACTTCTCTTCCATGACTGTGCTACTTGTGAAAGTCATCTGGTATTAATACTGTGACTTCTCTTCCATGACTGTGCTACTTGTGAAAGTCATCTGATGTAACAACACAAAGATATTTAAGCTCAAATGAAGTTTAGTCTTGGTTACCATAGTTGGTTTGTAAGAATTAAGACTTACTAATCAAGGTTATTAAAGATGAATAACTCGTATATTCACTATACTCTACTAGAAATACACCTTCTGGTATATATACCCTGTTGCTTAAAGATATTCCATAGCATGCAGCTGTATTTCTAATGTAGGTGTATATTGTATATATAATGCTGTGTGACACTATCATAGCATGAATAAAAAAATAACTTTTTAAATTCTTATTATTTATATCACATTTATTAGTATATGTAAATTTTGCAGAGTACTTTTTATTAGTTCTTAATACGTACAGTAAACTTGGGATAAAACGGACTAATAAGGAGTGAGGGTGTCTGCTTTAGCAAAAACCTGTTATATTGAAAGTTTTAATTAAGCAGATGTGGTCTGCTTAATTGATAAACTACCGGACACAGGGATACGACCAATAAAACAGACTTAGTCTGCTGTACAGATGACATGACCAGACATACAAAGAAAGGCTAATAAAAGCATGCTTTGATATCTCTATTTCTCCCTCTCCTCCCCTCTTTTTTTCACTCCCCCTCCCTCTTTCTTAATGGAAATAATTTTTAGTCACAATTAGTCACATTATTATATAGGTCATATTTTGACGTGTCACATTATTTTTATGGTATTACGTATTACTATTCCTAGGTAGTAGGTTGGTAGACAGCAACCACCCAGGGAGGTACTATCGTCCTGCCAAGTGACTGTGAAATGGAAACCTGTAGTTGTTTTACATGATGGTAGGATTGATGTCTTTTTTTCTGTCTCATAAACATGCAAGTCCAGTGACTCTCAAGCTGGTCCTAGAACCATTAAAAAACAAAGAAGGGAAGAAACCCAGGATGAGAACTTAGTACCTGAAGTCTTTATGGAAGGGGATTACCCATCCAAACAATAACCAGTCTCCTCTCTCCCCTCCTACCTGTCTTCCATACACCAACAAGTCTTCAATAAAGATAAGTGTCATGTTGAATGTTCATTCTTTTCTGCATGTAAATCTATATTTAAGCTAAAAAACAAAATTTTTGTTAATACTTTTAGGTGTCTGGAACAGATTAATTGGATTTACACTATTTCTTATGGGGAAAATGGTTTCAGTTTTCGTTGATTTCAGTTTTCGTCAGACTCTCTGGAATGGATTAATGACGAAAAGGGAGAGTTCACTGTTTATACACATGCCCCTCTGGGTGTTTCTGCTATTTCCTTACTAGTTCTTGTTCTTGTTTATTTCCCCTTATATCCATGGGGAAGTGGAACAGAATTCTTCCTCCGAGAGCCATGCGTGTCGTGTCGTAAGAAGAGACTAAAATGTTGGGAGCAAGAGGCTAGTAACTCCTTCTCCTGAATATATTACTAAATTTAAAAGGAGAGACTTTCATTTTTACTTTTAGGCCACCCTGCCTCAGTGGGATATGGCCGGTTTGTTGAAAGAATGAAGAAGAGGAGCTGAGAGATGTTTGAGGGGAAGAAATTTCCCAGAGGGTGAGTTACAGTTTCAAATGCATGATAGTGGCTCTCTTTGCACTTCAATTCATAATTGTAATTACAAAATCTCGATGTAAACTTGCAATGAAATAAAATATTATTATTATTACTTGTCTCTACCATCACACGTGGCTTGTTTCATCCACCCACCATCACACCACCATCATTCACCACCATAATCCAGCACCACCATCCAGCACCATCACCTACCCACTACAACCATCACTCCCTCACCATTCACCACCACCCTCCCACCAGTGAGTGTTACATATATAATAGCTGATGAGCTATTTTTAAACAACTTGCTATAAAATTGCGAATAAATATAGACTAATATTTATTTTCTCCATTGCTTTTTCCTCCCACAAGGTGATGAGAATATGTGAGTGTGCATGAAGACAATAACAAACTGAGGCAGGCTGGGCCAGCAGCCACTCTTATGGTGAAAATCGACAGTTTGCATTAATGTTGGTAGAATTACCAACAATATGTTAGGTAAAAGGACACAAGTGCAACTAATGTGACATTTTATTGTGGCAACATTTCGCTTTCCAGGAGCTTTATCAAGCTGGTAACAGCTTGATAAAGCTCCTGGAGAGCAAAACGTTGCCACAATAAAATGTCACATTAGTTACACTTGTGTCCTTTTACCTAACAAAATCAACAGTGCCTGGATGAAGCCTGGACCAGACAAACTTGCAATTAAGTAGACTTGGTCCACTTTATCAATGGTACAAGTGGACCAGACAGCTGTGCAATACAGAGGATTTGGTCATTTCATGGCTATTTTAATCAGACAACCCATGAAATGGACATGCTGATCCGTTGTCTGGCCAGATTATTTTTTTGTCTGCTTTAGCCAATATCCATTTTATGGAGGCCCATTTTATCAAGAGTTTACTGTAATTGATTTTTCTTCACAGACTCTTGAAGGAGGAATTAGTTGGTATTTATCTGTAGGTCCCTCCTCAATAAGTGTACGAATGAGTTGCTTTGCTGAGAACTTGCGAGATATGACTATGTACTTGTCTTCTCTAGTACCATAGCTGGCAGTCTTCAGCTTGTGCTGGTGTGCAATCCTGTAAGATAATAATATGCTGTTAGACTTACTGCAAATTTATGAACAATTAATATATAAATTCTATCTACATGCTTTGATACCTTGTAATCTCTGGAAACTGCCTTTCTTAGAAAAATGACTTTATTTTGACTATTGTACCCTTCTCCTGTATAAATTATTAAATGTAAAAAATAAAAACTTTATGAAAGCATTTCATCTTTTCCAGGTCACCCTGCCTCAGTGGGAGATGGCTGGTCTGTTGAAAAAAATGATTCATTCCATAAGTGAACAAATTACCAGGTGTTGATACTAACACACAAAAATATGAAACAAATAAGTTGCACAATACAGTATACATGTACAAGTGGGAGAGCAGAAGACAGATTTAACAAGTTCATTTTAGTAAACAAAATTTCACACTATTTATTCTTACTTCCTTTAATATTTTAATTACCTGTTATTTTTAACCCTTGATGCAAACTTAAAAATAACATAAATAATCCACAAGGAAGTACAGTACTGCATAGTACAGTAATGAGAAGAATATCTTGTAAAACCTACTACAGTGGTACCCTGGTTTACGATGGTCTGCAAACTCGCCCTTTTATGTAAGTTTATTTTTTCAAATGCTTTTGTAAGTGTATTTTTGGGGGTCTAAAAGGACTAGTCTATTTTACATTATTCCTTATGGGGATAAATTCGTTTGGTAATGGCACTTGAACAGCATTCTGGAACGAAAAAATATCGTAAACCGGGGTACCACTGTATACATTAATTGTAAATATATAAACCTTCTCATAATATGACTTGACATTGTACAGTTTGGTTGCAATATACAGTGGACTCCCAGAGTTCGTCATTAATTCATTCCAGAATGCTGCTCAAGTGCCGTTACCGAACGAATTTGTTCCCATAAGGAATAATGTAAATTAGATTAGTTCTTTTAGACCTCCAAAAATACACTTACAAAAGCACTTACAAAAATTCACTTACATAAGAACATAAGAAAGGAGGAACACTGCAGTAGGCCTGTTGGCCCATACTAGGCAAGTCCTTCACAAATCCAACCCACTAACAGAATAAACGCTACCCAAGCATAATTGTTCGAGTTTGTAGCAGTACGAACTCCGGGGGTCCACTGTAATTCAAAATTTGCACCAAAAAAATATTTGATAGCATGGAAAATCTTGATAGTATGAGCAGTAAATTCAAAAATATTAGGCAAACCACAATATTTGGAAAATGCAATATAAATTTTGTCAATATGCTTGTTAACGGGCAGGTGCCTGCAAGCTGTGCTGCCTCATTCTGCTCTTGCTAAGCAAGAGCAGATTATGTCCATTAGATATTGCTTTTCCTTTCTTAACTAAAGTTTCCCAAAATTGATATAACCAATAGATGCTTAATTTATACAAAACACCTATATAAAACCATTGAAAAGACTATTCAGTGTACATTAACCCTTTCACTCTTACACAGACCTACATTACTGATGCCAGTGATGCTCACGTAGGTCTGCATTTTAAGCTCAGCTTCTTTAGACATGAGAGAATAGTGTGTGTGTGTGATGAGTATGCATTATATAAAATAAATCTTGCCCAATGCAGTGCATGAGGATATATATATATATATATACATAGTACAGTGGTACCTCGACTTACGATGTTATCATCTTACGTTATTTTCGATAACCGATATTTATAACGTAAGAAATTTGAATGCGACTTACGATGTTTGCTTCGTCTAACGACATTCGTACCGGACGTGTCCGCTTGGCGCCCAGCTGAGCGCGCACTCCAGGGAGCGTCAGTGCTATTGTTTACAAGCGAGAGCGACCACCCACCCACACCCACGCATTCATACCAGTATATTGTCATTATTCCACTGTTTTTAGTGCTTGCAACTGCTAAATAAGCTACCATGGGTCCAAGGAAAGCTCCTAGTGCTAAGCCTGTGGTAAAGAATGTGCAGGGAGTGAAGCATTTATGCAGGGAGTGTAGCAGGCATGCAGGGAGTGTAGCAGGCATGCAGGGAGTGTAGCAGGCATGCAGGGAGTGTAGCAAAGATGCAGAGAGTGTAGCAGGGATGCAGGGAGTGTAGCAGGCATGCAGGGAGTGTAGCAGGCATGCAGGGAGTGTAGCAAAGATGCAGGGAGTGTAGCAGGGATGCAGGGAGTGTAGCAGGGATGAAGGGATTGTAGCAAGGATGCAGGGAGTGTAGCAGGGATGCAGGGAGTGTAGCAAGGATGCAGGAGTGTAGCAAGGATGCAGGGAGTGAGCAAGGATGCAGGGAGTGTAGCAGGGATGCAGGGAGTGTAGCAAGGATGCAGGGAGTGTAGCAAGGATGCAGGGAGTGTAGCAAGGATGCAGGGAGTGTAGTAGGCATGCAGGGAGTGTAGCATTCATGCAGGGAGTGTAGCAAAGATGCAGGGAGTGTAGCAGGGATGCAGGGAGTGTAGCAAGGATGCAGGGAGTGTAGCAGGGATGCAGGGAGTGTAGCAAGGATGCAGGGAGTGTAGCAAGGATGCAGGGAGTGTAGCAAGGATGCAGGGAGTGTAGTAGGCATGCAGGGAGTGTAGCATTCATGCAGGGAGTGTAGCATTCATGCAGGGAGTGTAGCATTCATGCAGGGAGTGTAGCATTCATGCAGGGAGTGTAGCATTCATGCAGGGAGTGTAGCATTCATGCAGGGAGTGTAGCATTCATGCAGGGAGTGTAGCATTCATGCAGGGAGTGTAGCATTCAAAGAAAAAGGCCAGTAACCCCAGAAAAGAACTTGGTACCTGCAGTGTTAATGGAAGAGGATTCCCCTTCCAAACACTAGCATACTACTCCACCTTCTCCCCTCCTCCCGTCCTCCACACATCAACAACTCTTCAATAAATGTAAGTGACATGTTATTGTTCAATATTTACATGTGTATTTAGGTATTCTTTATTAAATTCTTTATTATTTAATGTCAAAAAGTTCTAAAAAATATTTTATTTAAATACTTTTGGAAGTCTTGGACGGATTAAATTTATTTCCATTATTTCTTATGGGGAAAATTGATTCGAGTAACGATTGTTTCGCCTTAAGATATGCCCTCTCTGACGGATTAATATCGTAAGTCGAGGTACCACTGTATATATATATACAGTGGACCCTCGCCATTCGAATTTAATCCGTTCCAGGAGCTTGTTCTTAACGTGAAATGTTCGAAAGGCGATTTAATTTTTCCCATAAGAAATAATAGAAATACAATTAATCCGTTCCTGCTGTCAGGAGGCATGACAAAATAGTACTTCACTGTGAAGCTATTATCAACTCGACAGCTTATTTATCTATCACAATTCATTTAATATGACATAATAAACAATATAAATAACATAAAAACCTGATATACACTCTAGAATGAATAAAATATGTATGTCATTACGAATGTGGTGGCTGGGAAGGATGGTGGTGGCGGGCATTCTCGCTACAGCTGTGAAAACATCTTTCCATTCTTTCCTCCTTCAGACGTGTTAGTATAAGAGAAAACGGAGTTTGTAATGCTAAGTGCATTAGATCACTTCCAGTCAGCTTCACGGAGTGAACAGAAATCGTACGTGTCAGGCTGGTAACAGCAACAACAACTGATTTGTTTACAAAACTCCCTCCCGAACCTTCATTTAATCTTGTTTACTCACCACTGCCTCTACTACCACTGCCTCTCACCACTGCCTCTACCACCACTGCCTCTCACCACTGCCTCAACCACCACTGCCTCTCACCACTGCCTCTACCACCACTGCCTCTCACCACTGCCTCTCACCACTGCCTCTACCACCACTGCCTCTCACCACTGCCTCTCATCACTGCCTCTCACCACTGCCTCTCACCACTGCCTCTACATCCACTGCCTCTCACCACTGCCTCTACCTCCACTGCCTCTCACCACTGCCTCTACCTCCACTGCCTCTCACCACTGCCTCTACCTCCACTGACTTTCACCACTGCCTCTCACCACTGCCTCTACCACTGCCTCTACCACCACTGCCTCTACCACCACTGCCTCAACCACCACTGCCTCTCACCACTGCCTCTACCACCACTGCCTCTCACCACTGCCTCTCACCACTGCCTCTACCACCACTGCCTCTACCACCACTGCCTCTACCACCACTGCCTCTACCACCACTGCCTCTCACCACTGCCTCTCATCACTGCCTCTCACCACTGCCTCTCACCACTGCCTCTCACCACTGCCTCTACCACCACTTCCTCTACCTCCACTGCCTCTCACCACTGCCTCTACCTCCACTGCCTCTCACCACTGCCTCTACCTCCACTGCCTCTCACCACTGCCTCTACCACCACTGCCTCTACCACCACTGCCTCACACTTAATGAACAAACTCCAAACAATTATAATTAAGTGTGAAATGTCTGGATGAGCGTGCAGGGTATTGTTCTCTCGAGTGTAAACAACGAGGGACTGGCTCTCCAAGCACCTGGGCGGACACACTTGTTCGAATCGTGATATTTTGTTCGCATGACGATATCGATTTTCTTGTTCTAATGACGATTTGTTCGACTGCCGAGCCGTTCGAATAGCGGGGGTCCACTGTACGTATATACAGTATATACAGTGGATCCCCAGATTACGTCATTATTTCGTTCCAGAATGCTGTTCAAGTGCCGTTGCCGAACGAATTTGTTCCCATAAGGAATAATGTAAATTAGATTAGTCCTTTTAGACCCCCAAAAATACACTTACAAAAGCACTTACAAAAATACACTTACATAATTGTTTGAGTTTGGAGCAGTACCGTACGTAAACCGGGGGTTTATAGAGAGAGAGGGGGGCAGAAAGAAAGGGGGTAGAGAGAGGGGGTAGAGAGAGAGAGGGTAGAGAGAGGGGTAGAGAGAGAGGGGGTAGAGAGAGAGAGGGGGAGTAGAGAGAGAGGGGGAGTAGAGAGAGAGGAGGGTAGAGAGAGATGGGGTGTAGAGAGAGAGTGGAGTAGGGAGCTCAAAGAGTAGACAGAGAGAATATCTAAGTAAAATAATATTAATAGTACAGTATCTCTCTCACTATCATCCAACTACAGTGGACCCTCGGCTAACGATCATTCCAGATAACAATTTGTTCGGTTAATGGTTGCTTTTTACGGTCAATATTTTTCTCAGGTAGGGATATTTACTCGGTTAGCGATACGTACAAGACATGTCTGCCCGCTCTGTGCTTGCGCGCCTCCTCCCAGGACACCAGTCCAGCATTGTTCACACTTGAGTGAACAATACCCAGCGCGCTCTTTCAAAAACATTTCACAATAAATTTATTGTTTTTATTGCTGGTTTAGTGATTGTCACTGTGAAATAAACCACCATGGGTCCAAAGAAGCTTCACAAGTCGATAAAGGCTATAGCACCAGCCAGTGATAAAGTGTAGCAATGGAAATATAAGTCACTCTGTCTGACTTTTTTTGGGTTATCCTAGGTTTTCTACACATATGCTGCTATGTATGTATGTATAACTGTATTTGTGTATTCCTGAATAAACTTACTTACTTAAGTTAAGCGATTAATTGATAGAAAATGACGACACAAAACTTAACTTCTATAATGTTGTTTGAGATTAGTATTGGGACACTGAGAAGAGCGCCGTACTCTGCCACCTCTGCCACCATCTCCTCCTTATACCCAACAACACCAACACACTCCACCAGTCCTTATACCCAACAATAACACCAACACACACTCCACCAGTCCTTCCAGATTCGTAATGACATGTTTTATTCATTCTAGAGTTCATATCATGTTTCTATGTTATTAATATTGTTTATGTCATATTAGATGAATTGTGCTAGATAAATAAGCTGCAGAGTTTATATTAGTGTCGTATTGAAGGGCTATCTTGTCCTGCCTCTCTCATACGCCAACAAGAGTCTTCAGAAAAGGTAAAACTTATTTAACTGTTCATTTGTCCATTATAATTAGTGCTTTATATTTATTTCTCATTGTTTTCTGTGTGTAAAACTATAGTATTTATTCTTTAAAAAAATGAATTTTTGGTGAAATTTTTTGGGTGGAAACGGATTAATTGTATTTACATTATTTCTTATGAAGGAGTGGTGTTAATGTTGCAGTTTTATAACTGTAGTGTAAAGCACCCTCTGGCAAGACAGTGATGGAGTGAATGATGATGAAGGTTTTTCTTTTTCAGGCCACCCTGCCTTGGTGGGAATCGGCCGATGTGTTAATAAAAAATAAAAAAAAATTCATCAGAGGTAATGATTATGAATAACAATTTCTCTTGCATTTTTACTCTTGGGCTCTTAAGTAAACCAAAGTGGACTAATATTATATAAAAAAAGGTTGACAATTCATCGACCAATCATTGCCTCCATTACAATGTTAATTGTCTGTGCAAATATCTCAATCTTATATACTGATTTAAAATTACATTCACTCGAAGAGAAAATGCTCAGCATCACCTTGGATTCAAGTCTAATCTTGTGGTACACTCCATCACAACATTGACACTCCAGATTTAAATCCAATCTTATAGCATACTCCCTCATCTCATCAACACTACAGCATCACCTCGGATCCAGGTCTAATCCTTCAACACACCCCTCATCTCATCAACACCAATCTCACCACAGATTGAGTCTAAAGGTATGGTACATGACCTCTCACCTCATCTACAGAAAAAATTTCATTTTAGAAGTTAACACAAACCAGTAAAACAAACGAGAGCTTCATTACCTAGCTTCATGGTAGTACATACATACTTTTACTAGCACTTAAGATGCAGTGTTTAGCATTAAAGATTTATTTATTTATTTGCAAGGTTTACAATGTGTGATTAAAATTTTCATTTGTTAAGTACAGTCTCTCCTCACTTAGCGACGTACTCGTTTACCGACGCCTCGGACTTACAACAGGCTCTCATAATAAGCTTTGATAATTCTATTTATTCATGTGCAAGTCCCACTTACATGCAACCCCTCTCACTCATAAGAACATAAGAAAGGATGTTGACCACCATATCAACTGCAGCAGTGTTAATGGGTGGGAAACACAGGAGAAACCGATAAATCTACAAAACAAACTCCAGGAAACTGTCAGGCTATACCAGCGGTTCTCTCCCTCAGTGCTAAATGTGGGAAAGAAGTGAATAGTTAACCAACCAAGGATATTTCTAATAGCGGACTTCCATATTAATGACCAGTGTACATTAGGAGGGAAACATAGGAGAAAACGCCAAATCTAACGACAAAACTCCAAGGAATCTGTCAGGGCAGTGGCCGTTTTACACTCACTGCTTTTAAAATGGCTGACACATCAACTCTACAAGGAATAGCAACAACGACGAGCCCCGCTATATAGGATTGATGGCGCTGTGTACGGACATCGCCTTTGAAAACTTCTTTTACACTGCCAGGATGGAAATGAGTTAGAAGTGTGATAGGGAAGCCGGACTATGAAGTGAGGAGTGATGGAGTTTACAAGTAAGGGATAAGTGAGGGGTAATCCGGGTATGTGATAACAAAATTT